>VWZX01007013.1:1062337-1329828 GCA_013399015.1 Galbula dea | reverse complement strand
TGAGCACAAGTCCTATGAAGAGAGGCTGAGGGAGCTGGGGTTGTTTAGCCTGGAGAAGAGGAGGCTCAGGAGTGACCCCATCACTCTCTACAACTATCTGAAAGGAGGTTGTAGTCAGGTGGGGGGCGGTCTCTTCTGCCAGGCAACTAGCAACAGAACAAAAGGGCACGAGATTAGGCTCTGCCAGGATGGGTTTAGGCAGGAGATAAGGAAAAAATTCTTTACAGAGCGAGTAATCAGGCATTGGAATGGCCTGCCCAGCGAGGTGGTGGATTCACCATCCCTGGAGGTTTTTAAAATGAGACTGGATGTGGCACTTAGTGCCATGATCTAGTAATCATGATAGTGTAGGATTAAGGGTTGGACTTGATGATCTTGGAGGTCTCTTCCAACCCAGATAATTCTGTGATTCTGTGAATACACGTAGGAATTTTTTCCCAGTGAGGGTTCCAGAGCACTGGAACAGACTGCCCAGAGAGGTTGTGGAGTCTCCTTCTATGGAGATATTCAAAACCTGTCTGGACACACCTCTGTGTGACCTGGTCTAGGAAATCCTGCTGTGGCAGGGGGGTTGGACTAGATGATCTTTCAAGGTCCCTTCCAACTCCTAATATTCTGTGATTCTGTGTGATTAAAGGCAAAATATTCATTTTTATGTGTTTAAAAGGTATTATCGTCTCTGTAACATATTTTTTTTCAGTACATTTGAATAAATATTATTCTCACTTGTCCCTTAAGAAGACCAAACCCTTTTATGCAAGGAATGTGTGGGGCTTTATCTCTTCTAAGCTGCATGCTCAGTTCTTTCCAGTGTAAATTTTTGCCTCTGTTTAGAAATTATAGTAGTTTTAGTATTCTTTGCTGTTTAGAAATAGATTGAGGCAACTATTTAATAATAGTAAAATTCTTACGTATGTAATTATAAACTGATTTTAATTATTATATTGCTCAAATTATATTTGCTTGATGATATGAAAATTATATATTTTTATACTGACTGTTAATAAGTCATTGAATACATCCAATGATAATTGTTATAAGCCAAATCGTGTATCTCAAAGTACAGTTCATCTCTAAGTTAAGTATTTTTAATGCAACCTTTAAAATTATGAAAAATGATATCAATAAAATATGTATTTTCCGTATAACTGATTACTTTAAAGCAATTATTTCAATTGTTATGTTGTGCCTGCTTCAGTTACAAGATTCGGTCTCCTGAGGAAAATAAAGGTCAAATCCAATTTAGCATACCTATAATTTCTTCTCAAGACAACAGATGTGTCATTCAACTCAACATCTGTTTGGCTTTTACCTCCAGTGATTGCTCATGTATGTGAATTTATAATTTATATGAACTGATCAAAGAGCAGGTTGAAAAGTTTTAAAAAAATAAATATTTGCCTCTAACAAATAATATGAAACCTGCTTGATTTTATTAAACAAAAGGTATTACTGGAGGTTAAAAACACCCACAAGTATTTGTGTATTGGGTAAAAAAGCAAAATTCTATTCTATTAATACAGATGCACGAAGCAGAAAGTTGAGAATTTGCCTTAAATGTCAACTGTAATATCTAGGTCTATCATGATAAATGTAGAACTTAAGCATCAAGCATATAAAATACACATAAGACAGGAAGCTGTAAGTGCATGACAGCCATAGCTAAAACAACGTATTTGCAATTGCATAATTCCAAGCATATTTGTGCTGGGTGTTTCTAATAGTTATGTTGTTATTTTCAAGTGAGATAGTATTTACTATCTGCATCACCACCACTACTTTATGCTCCAATAGATATAGATAGTATGAATCAAAAGGAAAAGGAAAAGGAAAAATACTATTTTAAAAAAAAACCACAAAAAAGCCCCAAACCAAAACAACAACAAAAAACCCCACAAAAACCAACAACAGCAACAACAGCTACAACAACAACAACAAAACAATATGCAACATTTTCTTAATCTTAGTGATATTTTAAAACACAGGAATTGGGAAATACTCTTTTCAAGCAGGCCAGGATAATTTCAGTGTAGGTTTCCAGCTGAAATTAGAAATAATCCCAGCCTGTTTGCACAGCAAAGTGAATTTGTTCCATTATATCACAATTTCTTTGAGTCTGACACATACTCTTCTGAAAGACAACCATCAAGCCACAATTACTTTCATGACATTCCTATGAAATGACGAACATATATTTTTCTACTTTTGTAGGTGAAGAATACAGAAATACAGCAGCTAAAGACATTGACCAAGATATATAGCAACTAGTTTCTTTAACAATAGATATTCAGCCTTGGTGGCCTCCAGGGATTTGGGTGAAATTCCAAACTTTTAAGAAACTTTATAAAACGAGGTCAACATAGCCATGCAAATATTTGAAATTAGAAATTAATTTCAATTAGTCTCCTACTTTCACCTAAATAACAGCATTAAAGTTCAACTGTTGCATATAGCTGCTGAATTTCAATCCCAGGAAAATATATTTTTATCTTAAAAATTTTGACAGGTATTTAATGTCATCTTTATTTAACACCATCTTTATAACTGCACAAGCTTTTGAAAACTTTGCCATACACATATATATAAAAAAAAAGTGCCTAATTTTTCTTCAAACAGGCCAATTCTAGTTGGAGATAGAGGGAATCTTCAACTTGGTAAACACATAGAGTAAAATTAGATTTGTATATTCAAAAAACACCTAGAAAAATCAGGTCTCACAGAACACACAGTAAGAGGTAGCAGTATCATTTCAAACAGTGACCCAGAGATTAACCAATTTACAAAGAAGTCCCCCTTCTGTTTTCTACAGAAAAGCTTGAACTCTCTTGTCTCATGTCCTCAGCACTAATCTACATACATTTTAAACAGGCTTGCATACCTTTTATTAGAGGGAGAGGAGGAATGTTGAGTTATAATAATTAAACATTGTCTACAAAACTCATCAGAATTCCCATCTCTTTGAAGGATGAACTACTCATCTGTTCCCTGCTCTGGTGTTTATTTGGTCACTTTGCCAAATCTTGGTGCTTAATTTTCTAAATGAATGAGGAGCTTAAATGCTTTATTTAAAGCCATTACACAAACAACACTTCTGAAATCAGTGCCATATCTGCAAAACAGATGCATGAAACCCTTCCTTCTCTATTGAGGATTCAAGTTGTGCAGGTACAATATAGTTCAAACAGAACTACAGAACTACATCTGAGCTGATAAAAGATCTACTAGCATAGGCACATGGCTTCTGAATCAGATCTTTTGAGTGTCTGTGTAGCTTAGCTTGCAAGTAAGTAATCATATCACAACTTTCTGTAGATATTCCTCAAACCTTGCTACAATTCATGGCTAGAAGGTATCTGTATCCCCTCACAAAAGCAAAAAGTATCATCAAAATGTGGAGCACCTTAGTATGCATGTTAAAAACCAAACAAACAGAGAAAACCCTACAGCAACAACAAAAAACCCCGAAATCCACAACCAACCAACCAAACAAAAAAACCAAACCAAAACTACCTAAAACTGACCAAACCCATGACAAACTAAAACAAATTAACAAAATCTTAAACCCCTAAGTTCTCTACATTATAACTGTAATAATTTTCAGTAACTTAAGTTATATTTCCACAATTAAAATATTAGGATTCTTTCTACAATTAAAGATACAGAAAAGATGCAGGATATTTTGTATCCAATACTTCCCATACATGTAAATATTTCCTTAACCCATGAAATTTTAAAAGCTGAAACAGCCAAAAGCATTCTTACTGAGATGGCTTCCAGGATGTTGATAGCCTAAATCACTGAACCAAAAAATGTTACTTCAGCTGGCATTAGCATTCTATAAGTTGACACGCACCAGTGAAGAATACTCATTTCATCACAGCTATCTATCCAGTTAAAATTTTATTATGCTATTATACAAAGTAACATATATTCATATAAACAGTGTGTTACTTTAATAATATGGTAATAAAGCATGTCCTTTATACAAACAATTATTTTACAAATGAACATAATACACCTCCAGGAATGCTTAACCTTTCTGATTTTCTTTTTTTTTTTACTGTCTGTCAGTTATTTTATTACCCATAGGACCCAGTCTTGCAAACTGATTCTGAAAAATGAACACTTGTTATGGAGTGCTAATACTTTTGTTTAGGCTTGGCAAGGATTTCCATTTACAAATGCAAGTTGTATTTATTTTAAATGCATGTAAATTTATCTGAAATAAATAGATTAGAAATAGTAAAATGGAATTAAAATTTGTACTACAGGAACTTTTGTCAGGCTTGCTTGTGTTAGTGGCACAAGTTGCATTTCTTCTTTTGGAACAAGAGTAGAAAGGATGGTTTCTTTGAAATAATTTTCCTGGACATTCAGGAAAACATGAATGCAAGAAAAAGCAACTAAAAGACTGAAATGGAAAGTTCTATACTTCCTTAGTGTATTTCTGTTTCATTTTTGTACCTTAAAAATGTAAAATACAAAAGAAGACATTTTGTATTGTTACTGGTTTCTACAATTATTTTGCATTTTATCCAAACAGAAGGTGTCCATGTGTCAAAAGGCAATCTATTAATTTTCATTCTTTTTCTCATTGTTTTGTTTTCACACTTATTTCATCCTTTATTCTAATTAGGTATGTAGGTGGTGTAGTATAAATATCTAAATTGAATAATCATATTGTCATAAAAATCATGTAATTTAGATACCAGAATGAAAAAATACTTATGATAAGAATATATAAGCTGCATACACTACACTGCAAATAACCTGTCCTGTACACAAAGAGGTAAATACAGTCTCAGTGTTCATTTTTAAACCCTTTAAACCCAAACATGGTTGGACTACCCCTCTGAGCCATTTTGACAAGATATTTGTAGTTATATAGAACTGATTGCAAAATGGTAGCCATAAATCTGTAATATTCTTTAAGACTCTTGTTGGAATAATTTAACCGAAACAAAAATAAAATGCCAGACTTCAGGACAGATAGTAAAGCTTTAGTAGGTTTTGCACAATTTGAGAAAGGATGCTACAGGTTTAAGAAAGGGAGAAAAAAAATATTTGCAGACTCCTGTGCTCAGTAAAGAATATTTTTTAAGGGAGCATATATTCTGCCAGAAAACATACATTTTTAAAAGCTGGATATGAATTACATATAGAAAATAGAGAACTTGCAGACCTGCATTTGAGTTCTAATACAGTTTCAGTTAGCCAGTAGCTGGAAAGTGAAATTCAGTGTGTTTCTCACTCAATTCAGTTAAGCCAGGATTTTTTCTATCTGTTTCTATTCTTGTCTATTCTTCTGTTATTGTTCTTGATTTTACCTCAAGATAATAGATTTGATATATGAGGATGCCTAATCTGGCTTGTGCAAGCTACAGATACAGTGTAGTTCAACAGAGCTATACTTGAATTAACTTACCTAACCTAGGAAGGCAGCCTGGCTGAAGTGGCACAGATCATTTTGCTGGCTTACTCTCCTGTCATATTTGTGATTCAAAAGGACAGGTTTTAAAGGCTTTTAGAGGTTTAGGCAGTACTGAGGTTCACAGAACATTCTCCTTAGGATCAGTTAGTTTTTCTTTTTAGAATTAGAACATAAGGATCCAGACAGAGGAATTGAGATATTTCTTTCTTTGTTTCTATGCTTTTCCTCATTAATGGGTTTCTTTAACATTTGCTGATTTATGTTTTGTTATCATAAACAATCAACACATTACAGCCCTAACTTAAGTTCTCCTTTTTCATTCCGTCAACACTAGAAGTGAATTTAAAATAAGAAGGGCAAAGGGAAATATGGAAGAAAAGTTACTGAATGCTGTGAACTCCAGCTAAGGAATGCAATGAACCTAACACCTACATATTTGCATATCATATTTGGTGAGGCACTGGAACAGGTTGCCCAGAGAGGTTGTGGAGGCCCCATCCCTGGCAGTGTTTAAGGCCAGGCTGGATGTGGCCCTGGATGACCTGGTCTAGTGCATGTGGCATCCCTGCCCATGGCAGGGGGGTTGGAACTAGATGGTCTTTAAGGTCCCTTCCAAGCTGAGCCATTCTATGATATTTAAGAGGATGGCTGAAGCATATTTAAACAGCCATTTTATCTCCTCAGGATGATATATAGAATGCCTGTTAAGCAAGAGAAGAAAAACTGTTGTTTGTTTTCCTTTGTCAGAATGTGAACCTACACAACATGCATGAAGAGGCATTAGCTTTAGTAGCCTGAAGTTAATTTATAAAAGCAAGTCAGTTATGAGACTGTGTTCCTAGGTTTTGAGAAATACCGCACTTCTAACAGAAGTGAAAGTTTGGTAAGTTAGTGTTTTCATGTAAGAACTCAAAATGAGAAAACAGTTTTGGAAGCATTTACAACAACATGAGATGGTGAGACAAAGTGTAATTTCGGAGTTAGGGGTTCATTATTTTGAAACTTCAGCTTGAACTTAAAGAAGCAAATAAAATTTGTCATGTTATAGAGAACAATGAGAGCACATGGACAGCAATAACTACTACAGATGGGTCAGCTAAATGCTACTCCTTTATGGAACTTCTTTTTCTAACCAGACCAAAGAGTTTATCAACTTTACATTATAAAAATATTGTATGACTGTATATGAGAAACAAACAAGATACACATTTAACACTCTCTCTAGATAAATATCACAAAAGCATTTTCACAAAGTAAAATCTATACTTTTTTACTCTTGTATTCATAATTTTCTTGGCTTGGCAGGAAGATGAATTACAGATGGTAAGCTCTTCATCTTGTGAAAACAAGACCTGAACAGAAATTACAGACATACTTTTTTCACCTCCCAAAATTATTCATGTTCTATATTCAGTGCAAGCTGTGGCCATTTATCTGTAAAGTAATTGCAATACACTACATTGCTTGCTCAATATTACCTTTATATTACCTCAATAGCACTAAACTTACAACATTACCACAACTTCATCTTGCAAGTATCTTACAGTCTCTGTAGTTATCATAACCTTTAGAACAACTAAAAGTGTATTACCCAAAAACTGAATGTAGACACACGTCAGAGAGATATCTAAACTTATTGTTATGAAAAAAATGCAGTTACCTTGCACATTGACATATAATACTTAGAAATGCTCAGACCATTTAGTGATGAAACTGTTCCCATGGTGAGTATCTGTAAGTAACAACAAAACATTTTTGAAAAGATAAGTTTTCTAGAACAATGAATATGAAGGAAATAAAATAAAGTGTACATAGAGAAATCAGAGAGAAAATTGCTAAGAAATTATACAAGCATCAGAAAAAAGTGGGTTTTTTGGTATTCGTTAATGTTATTAAGAGCTCTGTTATCTACACCTCCCAGAACATGTTGCAAATAATTTTAGGTTAAAAGAAAGTTTAAAAATAATGGAAAGTATAATTCAGACCTCTGTCACTTTTGAAAGAGATGTGAAAGCACCATTTGAAACTTTTTGACAAACGATTAAAATCCAGATTCCCCAACTATACACATAATACCATTTAAAAAATAAGAAACAAAAATAAAATTCACGTAACAACAATATGATGATAGACAGTGATGTGAAAGAAAAACTTTGCTTCCACAGGACAGCTTATTCTTGAGTATATAATGTCTAAGAACAGTTTTCTCTCTTCCCATGGCTCTTAAAAAAATCCAGACTTATGGGAAAGGAGAGGTAACAACACCTCCGGCATAAGGCATCTCAAAGGTGCCATGGACCTTGTTGTCATACTTTGCATCTGTCATGTCTTCAGCAAACACCGTACATCATACAGTCATTGTGTATACTAACAGCAAGTCTGACACTTTCGATTTTTCATATGAGAACAGCTTTGTCTAATCTATCTGGCTTCAAATTACTGCAAAGTGACAGTGAGACCTGGGTCCCGTGCCTTCATGCTTTCAGATGCTTTAGTTTTTCTTTAGGAAAGGATTGAAAAAGGTGGATTCTCTGTTTCAACTTTCAAAGCAGCTTGTATCACACAGGAGCCAGTAGGACAGGTAGAATCTAAAGGACTGAGCAGAGCAAAAAATTGAAAGAGAAATGTAGAGCAAAACCCCATGAGACTTATTGTGACAGCTCAGAAAAAAAGGACATCAATTCAATAACCAATTTAGAACTGGGGATGTACAAGTTGCATTAACGATACAACCACATTTTTTTCCCTCTTCAGAGAAAAAAGTGTTACTGATCCCCTAACTGTTTCAGGTTGAAAAATTATAATTATTGGAATTTTAGTCAATTCTAGTGGAGACTGCTTTCTGTCCTTACTTCTATATTATACATAGATTTTTAATTATTCAAGAAAAGTTATTGTTCCCTAATTTGGCTAGAAACTTATCCTGAAGAATATCATCCTGATTATTCCATTTTTACTGCTTTCTTTCTCACTCAGCAGAGAAATTTTTTGAAATTACACACATACCTCAATCTCCTGTTATCTTTGCTGTAAAAGCTAGGCATAGGTCTTAATTTACAGTGTTAAGGAGTTCATTCTTTGTTCTAATGTTATCAATAAGAAAATAGCCTTTCTCCTCATGTTATCCACTATATTGATGCTTCAGTTTCAAGAAAATGTAATAAATTCTTCTCCTGAAGTAATTTGATTGAATTTTGTCAGGTTCAAAGTATCACCAAAATTTATTGTATTCAGATGGATCTCAGAACATTACAGAACCATTCCTTACAGAACCATTCCTAGTAGTGCTAGTCAAATAATTTATTCTCTGTTACTTTTTCTTCTGTTGTTGTTAACAGATTGCAGTTGTTTCTTGTTGACAGTCACAGCTTCGTTGCCAACTATCCTCTGCAAATTCATGGATAAACTCTTTAGAAAAACATTGAGAAAAATATGCAACCAGTTGCAAATACACTTTTTTTATGACAAATCTGTTCTTTTATTATAAATATTCCATTTCATTTTCCCAGGTCAGCTAAGAATGGATGCATTTTTTCCATTGAAAAAACAGATATTTAGTTAAAAAGTACATCAGTAATGTCACTAACTATAGCTAAAATAGCCTAGGATTAAAAAATGTTTTAACTTGAAATCTGTAAACCTCTAGCTAGATTTTCAGTGAGAAATAATGGCAAAAAAAGGCCATATTTCATTTGTCTGCAAAAACTGCTTCATGGTTAGAGAACTATCTCTGCACATGACAGGAGAGGAAATCTGCAGGTCAAGAGTTTAATTCAACTTACTGCAACAAATATTCTGCAACTGACTTGTGGCTGTGTGATCTGCAGAACTCTCACTTAATAGGGAAGGCTTAAAGAGAAAGAAAAACAAATTCCTTTTAATGGTAGTTCAAACTACTAAGAGTTAGCAAAGGATAGGACAGCTAATATTGGGGGAAGGGAGTTGCTGTATTTTCATCTTGTTCTTTGTTGTCTTTATGTTCAGAGAAGGACAGGAAAGTGTTTGAAAACATTTTTTTCCAAGAGAAATCAAAGAAGAAATAATGTTGGAGAGGGTGAGATTTTGTCCTTCAAAAGAAAACCTTCTACACAAAGCTACTACCCAAAGCCATGAACATACAACAAAGTGAAAAGAAACACAATCCACGTACAAAACATACAAAGAAAATTGCAGAAATAACAGGTCTCTAACTATAAGCATAATTAATCTAAAAAAAAATGTGTACATGGATCATTAAATATACTATAATCTATTCAGTGAGTTTAATGTAAGAGTCATTATGAATTTAGTGCTTATTAATGATTTGTTATGCAATGGCAGCTAGAAGTCACTGCTGGGGTAGACACATGAATGTGCTATGTTGCTTCTGCATACTGATTAAATGAAAGACTCAACTTAGAGAATAGTTTACTAACTAATCAAAGAATATAGCACACTTTTCTGGTAATTCTGCAAAAGAAAGCTGTCAGACTGCTCTTTTCCATTTATAGATTAAGTGGATATACAAAACCCCATGCAGATCCCTTTTACTCTTCGTCATCTTTTCTATGACTTTGGAAATGCCCAAGATAATGCTTAAATATTTCATACAATGGGTTGAATGGAAGATTCAGATCATATGTCTATTACTGCAGTATATGGAACATTACTTTTCTCATACTTTACACAGATTTAGATTAACAGAGCGTAGCAGCATTCGCACATCATGCTGCGAATATGTTCAGAAGCTCCAGCAGGGACATCTAGCTGTGCATACATGTTTCATACTATGCTTGACAGACACTTAAACAGAGAAGGCTGAGTAGACCTCCTATCATCAGAACTGATAGCCTAATTTCAATATAACAGGAATAACTAAAATCCTTTTTGCCTTCTTCCCTGTCACTGTAATAAGATTGGCTTTTCTACTGATTACCTAGCAAACAGCCATATGCCTGAGCCTGGATTGGTCTACTTTTTACCTTTTTTTTATTTGCATGTATTTATTTGTTTTATTTGTTTGTTTGCTTGCTAGCTTGCTTTTTTCCCTTTGTTTTGTTTTTTTTTGATTGTTTTCGAATTGCTTGCTCAGTGTGCTATTGTTGTGTCAGATGCCTAAGGCTGACAGGGGAGAAGCTTCAGGACTTGTAGTAGTTTTACCATGAAGGATTTCGTATTCAAATTTAAAATCTGACAGCCCTAGTAGTACTCAACATGAAGCAGACCCTTAATTTGAGATAGAATGCCATGATACAGCCTTTAATGAGGAATTAATAAGTAAAGACCTTTATCAGAGCTTTCCCTAAATCATCATTAACTGGAGAAAGAGAAAAGATGAAAATGCCTGAACTACTGAGTTTAACCTTCTACTTCATTGCACCTTGTAGACATTTGCACTTGTGCAGACACATCACAAAGAAAGGAGAATCCATTAGAGAATAAAAGATTTCTATTGGGAGCCAATGAATGACTGCCTAGAAGTTGATGCTTCCCTGAGCCATGATCTTCCCCCTTCTGAGCACATAGCATAATATAGAAATTCAGTACCTCATATATTAGCATCTGAAAACTATTCTCTGTTTTATTCTAATATTTACAACCTGAGGATAGGATACAGCTTACAACACTGGCCTTCAATAAAACAAATATTTTTCTGCCTAGATTTACACTCTGGCATTGGAAGTCTTATTTTTTCTGTTTCAGTTCTGATTTTGACAGGACAACATGGGGCAGGGTGATGTGAAAAGGCTAACTGAAGAAATAGAAAGGTCATCCATAGATGTCAAAATGGCAATTGGATAGAGAGAACACACATTCCTCTAGTAGTATCTGTCTCTACAAACCTGCAGTGATATTGAAAATGTAAGAAGAAGCAAACCTATAAAAGCTTATGTTTATCTCATTTCCTTTTTTACTGTGTGGAAGGCATTGGTTCATTTGTACATCTCTGTTCTACTACAGTATTCTGGTACAAAACATTCTGGACAACTGCCATCTCCAGAACCATCAAGAACTTATACTTAGCCTTGTGAATAAAAACAGCTTAATTTTTTGTGTAGTTTGGCTTAGAATGATGCCAGATGATAGCTGTATGTCCAGTTCAATGGCTGTACAAACTCAGTAACTTCATGACTCTCAGTGTCATTGTTGCAAGGTTATCTGGAGTGCAGACTGCCTGCGAATCCCATCTGTCTCCATAATAACTAACACTGAACCTTTCAAAAGCTTTGTCTGCACAGCATGTGAGGTTGCTGAGGATAGTGGCCAAAATAAGTCATTTTCTGCTTAGACTGTTTACACTGTAGAAAGATTTTCACATAAATCTTCAAGAAAAGAGAATATGCCTGAACTTTTCTTCCTGTAAGCCTGAGAACTTGTGTAATAAAGATATGTAAATATCTCTTCCTCAGTGGTTACTTTAAGAGAATTTTGGTCATTTAATACATAGTAACAATGCCTAATTCTCCTATTTTAGAGATTTCCTGATCATATAAACATTGTAAATGATACAGGATTTCTTTCTAGCTTTGTACACATCACAAGAAAATATAATTATGCTACTGATAAATTAATATGATTGCCACAAAGACATTAAGGAAAGTCAGAAATATATTTTTTTGTTTGTAATGTATTCATTTTTGTAACACTTCATGAGTATAAAATGAAGCATGTAGTCTTTTTGTAGCTCTCCTCATACATGTAGTCCCATACTAACCTGCACATCACTGGCTCCTGTAATGAAAAGGTCAGATGGAAGCCAAATTACAAAATGTGTTCCACCTTATATCTTGCTAATAAAATGTCATGTGGTCATCACCATGATCTCTAATGTCAAAGACAATGGAGAACACCTTTTCCCTTTGCTCCTGAGAATATTCACTCAACAAGGTGATCTTCAGATTGAATGGGAAAGAAGGATTTGTCACAAAACTTTGGGCACTTGCACATATAATGTCATTCACCTTTTCTGTCTGACTAGTAATAGATCAACAAAATATCTGCCAACTATGAGGATCATGAAGGGGAATAATATATTTTCGTTTTCATTGTGTATTTTCCAGATCATTGCAGCTTTAAAAATGGCAGTGGCACCTCCTGTAATCATTTGTTTGTGTATTTATCCAGATCTCTGCTGAGGGTGGATGACAGTACCTATTCACAAAGACTACTCAGTAAGTGAGACCTTTACCACATCTTCCTGGCTAGAAAACAGAGCTATACATTATTATATAATTCTTTCTAAACTCACACTAATATCACTTATTTAGGAGAGGAAACCAGAATATATTAGAACATCCTTTAGTAATCAGTGATTGGCCAAAGAGATAGGCCCAAAGCTACATGTTTAGCAAGGCTTTCAAGGTTTAAACTGTCTCTCTAATTTAGAAAACAGTAAGTAATTAAAACAACAGCTACTTGTTCAAGTGAATACACATGTGGTTGACAAATAGCATAACCTATGTAGAAGTGGGCTATTTCCAATATCTTTTTCCTTTTGCAACACTGACTAGAGTCTAATAGCTAAATATTTAAACACATCAGGACATGGGGGTTTGTATGTACATATGTGTGTGAATATTTTAATTTACAAAATTACTTTTGTTAAATTCTGTAGACAAAACAGCTATATTCTCTGTAAAGTATAGAAAGGTATCTCTTAAACTATTTGTATTCAAGAATCAGAGCTTGCCTCTAGGCTTTAATATAAGCCTTATAAGTATTTGTTAGAAGACTAAATGTTGTCCTTTAGTATGTAGACCCTGGAAATTGGGTTCTGTTACCTTGGGAAATTTCCTTTGCACTAAACATACTCTGTATATCTTTCTTCAAAAAGCAAAGTTATAAAAGCAAATGACAATAATGTATCATTCCAAAGATTTTAAGGTCTGACATCTAGCAATGATTAAGTCTTTCAATCAGTGCAAGCATCTATGATCTCCAAGTCTTCAAACAATAGAACAATATTTAGGAGTCTGTGCTATGTGATTTGTATGCAAAGGAATTCCTGAAATTGTTTACATTAATACAGAGTGTTATATATTCCTGCTGACAAATATTCAAATCCAGCTAGAAAGTGCAATTATACCTTGAGAAAGGACACAAGAATATATTTTTCAAGTTTTCCTTTTCCAGGACAATTCTTTGCACTAGACCAATCTGTAGTGACATTTGGAACTGCAGGATTCCACTTAATGATAAAAGTACTTAAGACCATATTTGACAAGGAAACAAGAGCTTGAAACTTTTACCATTCAATGATTATGTATCATAGAAATGAAAAATTAGTTAGAAAATGTAAAGTCTCTTAAAATTCATCAAGAAAATAATATTTTACTGCATCTTTGTGAGTTAGAAAAATGTTGATGTTAAAGGACACTTTATCCTTCGCACTAATTTTCATTCCTAGGGATATACTAATTGCAACCATCGTTTTCTGAGCTCCAGCATGCCTTTGAAATAGAAGAAACTTTTTTTTTTCCAATGTAAACTTAAATATAGTCCTTATCTTTTAACTTGACATATAGAAATTCCTACTTTATAGGAATGAAATCTGTAGGTAGAGTTATATCCTACCCCTTTCAAAGGAACTGTTATAACATCTCATTCTTTCTGAGATCAAGAGTTTATTTTTTTCCATAAAGACTGCAATCAAGCTTTCTTTGTGATGCAATTTATACCATTTCATCATATATTAATGTTCATCTAATTTGCATTCTACCTGTGGAAATAAAATTACAAATGAAAACTTGTTAGAGAAGATGTGATGCTCGCACAACAGAATTCACATTTCTGTGTAAAGTTACTATGTATGGCCTGAAGACAACTACGTACTTTCTTAGTCACAAAAACATTTAGACATCTGTTTAATTATCTTAACTGTTTTCTGATAAGATTTAATCAGAGGTTTCATTACTTTTGCAATTTAAAGCTTCAGAATGACCTGTGTAGAGACAGGGTTCAGTGAAACAGGATGCTTTTTTTTTCTTTTTGGAATTGTATGCCAGATGCAATGAATCTTGTAGCAACCAATTAGGTGAACTGCACTGCACAGTCATCTCAGTCTTATATGTTGCCTTATGATCTATATACAGGAGGAAAATCATAAAGATGTAACGTTGTATGCAAACCAGCACCAGTTGAAAAAGTGAAATCATTAAATCATTCTTTAAAATACATCTAAATGAGCTGCAGAAAATAATTTCTTTTCCTTCTTAAAATCCCATGTTACATCATGCTACTATAAGTAGTAATATTAACTAATGTTTAATTAATAAATTATAAGAAAATATTGAAACTACATAAAGTGACACCACAAATTTAAAAATGTACATTTGTTGAGCTAATATAGCAGTAGCTGCTCACAGTCTGAACATCATGTAATCTGCAGAGTCACAGTTATTCTTATTTAAAGTAAATGACAAGAGTGTTTGATTTTTTCACAGTTAAGAAAATGTCTTGTCATTGTGTCCATTTGCCAGCTTTG
Organism: Galbula dea; assembly: GCA_013399015.1. Taxonomy (NCBI): domain Eukaryota; kingdom Metazoa; phylum Chordata; class Aves; order Piciformes; family Galbulidae; genus Galbula; species Galbula dea. The sequence continues at coordinate 1,314,934 of VWZX01007013.1, read as the reverse complement.
CCATGTTACTCAGCTCTCCAGGCAGCCCATAATGGAAAGCCTGCGAATATATCTACTATATCTATGCCAATATAATCACTTGAGTGTTTAAAGAAAAACACATGTTCTTATAATCCCTTTTTTCACAGAGCATGGAGGCAACAAAAGATATTCTTAATTTCATATTTACTGACATATCCTATATTAATTCCATTTCTATTCTGTGATTCTCTTTTTGTTTTTCTCTTGAGTAAACTTACCATTTTCTTTCTTCTGCCACATCAAAACCTATCTGCAAATATTGGGTTGATATTTAATATCCTACTTCCCTGAGAATTCTTCAAACTTCTGCTCAGCTTTGCCCAGTGCTGTGAGTGAGTTGTTGCTTATCTTGTGTGTTAGTAAAACTATAGCGTTCAGGCAGCTGTGAGCATAATAAGGATGAGAATATCATGACAGGCAAAAGCACCCACTAGTGTCTATGATACAGATGTGAGCAAGATTTATTTGATGTTTTAGTGACTATAGTGAAGATACCATTGAATAGATACCAATGTACCTTCTAAGAATAGGAACAGGGGTTTGGATCACAGAAACAGATCAGAAGAGGTACTTGATGGAAATATTTTGGATTCTGATGAGAATTATTTTTTAATTTCTTTTTTCCCCCCCATCTCCATCTTTCTACCAACACTTATAATCTGAGTTAGACTTCCAGTAGAATATTGAACACAGTTCTTGGTCCAGTTATCTTTACAGTTTCTAAGTTACAGTAGTTGTCAATTAGTATATATACATATCTTATAGTAATTTGTCTTGTTTAGGAGGCTGAAGAAATGGTGGAAGTCTATATACATAAGAAACAAAAAGCAGTTTTGTTTTTCATTTAACAACTAGAGGAGAAATCTAACTCTTCAAATGACTTTTGAAGTCATTGACAAAACCCACATCAACTGCCATGGTGCATGACTATGCCATGTAATAGTAAATAAGGTTCACTGGTGAATTATGTGGCCATTTTCTGTCAAGCAAGTTACAGGAAAAAAAGAAACAGAAAAATCACCATATTCCTCAGCAGTTTGCAAAGATCCAATAGTTACTGAGATCTGCTATATCAATTGGATCTACCATACGTAGATAACACTATCTACTAGCTGCATGTTTGCATGATTGCTCATAAATGAGTTGTCATTGTTGAAGTTGAATAACTGCACAGCTATAAAGTCTATGAGCTTCAGAAATCCATCTAACAAGTAATTGTCATGAAAAAGAAAACCTCCTCCCTTCTAGCCTTTCCCTTTCCAGTTCTGTGGAGAACAGTTGTGCAGCATTCAAACCTTAGCTGAGAGCCCACAAAAAAGAAGCAGATTATGTTAGGGAAATATTTAAAATAGTTCCAAGCAAACCCTATAAATCTCTATGTGAAAACAAACTATCTTTTTAAAATAGTACTCAACATATACAGCTTTTAAAAAATTTCATGACTCCTTACAGAAAAAACATTCAATATGAATGCAACTTGTATTGGTAAGATTTTTTAAGAATAATTCCCAATGTATAGGACCCACCTGCAGTACAGTGCTGCAGAGTAGATGGCAGTTATTCTTCATGGGATCTGAGATATTAATGCTTATAAAAATCTAAAGGGAAGGGATCAAGAAGATGGGGGCAGACTCTTTTCAGTGGTGCCCAGCAACAGGACAAGGGGCAACAGGCATTAACTGGAACATATGAGGTTCCATCTGAATATAAGGAAAAGCTTCTTCACTATGAAGGTGACAGAACACTGGAACAGGCTGCCCAGAGAGGTTTTGGAGTCTGCTTCTCCTGAAATATTCAAAACCCATGTGGATGCAGTCCTGGGCAATCTATCTAGGTGACTCTGCTTTAGCAGAGGGCTTGGACTAGATGATCTCCAGAGGTCATTTCCTTCCCCTCCCCCCCTCCATTCTGTGATTCTGTAATTCTGTAATTCAAGTCATATTTATAAAGTTAATATAATCCTGCAAGGATATATTATCAAGATGAAGAATATATGAAGAGAATGTTATTATAATGGCAGAAAATGTTGAGGGTTTTCTCTAGGAGGTTTGAAAAGGGAAAATATCTCTATACACAGAGATAACTTCTCAAAGTGTGACCTCAGTTACTCCTCATACATAATTTTAGACATATTGGAAACATTTTTCCTGCTCCAATTGTTCTTTTACCCTATGGAGGCAAACATAGTCTCTTTTGAGGAGTCAAAGGGACTGCTTTCTGAACCCCAGACTGCAAGCCATAGAATAGATCATGTATTCTTCAAATAAGGTCATCTCAGAAGTTACTTTGCTGAGCAGGCTGTCTGATTATACTCAGGTAGCTGCGTGCTTTATTTCTTTCAGCTATCTTTGACAAAGAGGACACAAAATGGATTTATAGTAACCTTACCTCTTCATGTAGAGTGAAAAACCTATGTAGTTTTGTCTGCAAATGATAACAATTTACATAAATACATCCAATTTATTCACATCACTTGAGATTTGATCTTATATTATGGTAATGAATTCATAGAAAGGCATTGTTGTGTGTAGCAAATACAATATTTATTTTACCCACCTAGCTGTACAAGTGATAAGGTAATCTCTTTGCATGCCAGGTGATCAAAACACACAAATCTGTTTTGGAAAACTTAAAAAAATGTAATCTTTAATCACATGGTCCTTATTCCTCTGTTGTGTGTTATACTGCCTGTCAATAACTGCTCTCTGTTGCATTTGTGTTTAAGTGTAAAATACATGTTAATTAGCATTCTGCCATATGTCCCATAGATGTCTATCCAGACATGATTTCTGTGTGTAGTTTCCTTCAGTTTTCCCTAATTAGGAACAATCATCCATGACCATCTGTCAGCCTCTGCACTCAAGTCCTACAGTCCAAAGGAGGAGTCAGATCCCTATCAAGTCAAAATTCAATCAGCAATTAGTCATCTTGCCATGCCAATAAAGTTATTAGTGCTCAAGGTAAATTAACACAATATGTTCTCTCCATTTCTGACTCATGGCTGAGAAGATGCTTTAGACTCAGGGTGTCTAAGCCTCACAGAGTGGGCTATAAATGACGCTGAATTAAAATATTACTGTAGTCTTTGTTTGCCTAAAGAAGTCTACTCCAGGGTATTAGATGCAAGAGAAGACCTATGTCTCTTTCCCCACATTATACATTTAATTGTGTAAGATGATGTTTTCTTGTTTTAGGGGTTTTGAGGGTGGTTTTTTTGGGGGGAGGAGGTCTCTGTCTTGCTTTGAAATAAAGTAGTTGTGACTATTTATTGCAGGGTTTAACTCGTGTTAGATTAAGATGTGTGCCAGACCAAGGTTGTCAGTGACCTTTGCCACGACACTTTTCTGCTGTACTGGTTTTGTGAAGCAAAGTAGGAGGTGGGCTTCTGTGAGAAGCTGCTAGAAACTTCCCCCATGTCTGATAAAGCCAGTTCCAACTGGCTCCAAGGTGGATCCACCACTGACCAAAGCTGAGCCCATCAGCAATGGTGGTAGTGCCTTTGCAATGGAAGCTCAGGAAAAAAAAGGAGGAAGAAGGGACATTCAGGTTTACAATATTGTCTTCCCAACTGCCACACATAATGAAGCTCTACTTTCCTGGAAGTGGCTAGACATCATCTGCTGATGGGAATTAGTGGATTAATTTCCCTCCCTCTCTCCCCTCCCCCCACCCTTTATTTTTTTCTTTTGCTTGCCTGTGTGGCTTTTGCTTTGCCTATTAAACTGTCTTTATCTCACCCTACGAATTTTCACACTTTTACCCTCCTGATTTTCCCCCCATCTCACTGGGGGGAAATGAGTGAGAGGCTGCACGGGGCTGAGCTATCTACCAGTGTTAACATACAACAAAATTTCATCAGATATTTATATGGGAAAAACAGCAGCTTTAAACACTTACTAAATGCTGAGAACTGGAAAGGAACTAAGAGATTGGATCAAGTCCTGTGATGAGTAGTTGTCTTCATTGGTCAGATTCTCAGGTTTTAAAGAATGTTCTCAGGTTTTGCTTGGAAAAATATTTTTAGGTTTCTGGGTGTTTTCTTTAATTTATTAAGTACTTATTAACTTTTCATTATGATTAAAATACACCAAGAGACCAAACAGTAATATAAACCATAACAACCACTGAAATCCAGCACAATTCTGAATTATGCATGAATGAAGGAAAACCACCTGCTCTTATACCTGCAAAGCTGGTAGTTGATTGGATACTTCCTCTTTGCTGAGCTGGGTACTCATTTTTTTCAATTAAATAGTCCACAAATTATATGAGAGAATCAACAGCAGAGTTTGAATTAAGAGCCTGAAGAGAGCAGTTTATAGCAAATTGAGGCAAACAGCACAGATGTTTACAGCCAGTGTATATTGTTGACAGTGCTCATCTCAAAAAAACATATCACAATAACCAGAGGTTATCTTCCAGACATAGTGGGAAATACAGGATCTGGTAAGAAATATGAACAGAAGATTTCAGTGCTTAGAGGCTGCAAGCTGAGGACTTCTTACGGTTAGAGACATTATAGACAATTTGACCTTGCCTTTAGGTTCCAAAACATTCGTATTTCACATATGCCATCCTCTGCTCTTAACATCCAGCTTCAGTAGTGCTCACTGTTCAGCTGCTGTGCCTGAGTGTGTTTTTGCAGCACATTTTTCTTAAAGTATGTGATTATATAGCACTTGCTGGTAAAGAAGTTGAGCATTTTATTCACAGATGGCTCTTTCTTCCTTCCACAGTTTATCATTACTCCAAAGATTTCACAGTTTTTAATTTTGCTGTTAAGATACTAATGCAAAGTAAGTTTTGAAATGTTATGTTTTAGTTAATAACTGTTTTTACCAGGCCAACAGATACTAATGCATACAAATTTTCACTAACACATTTTATCTTTCAAAGGAGGATTGTTCAGTGGTCATGTGCATGTTCCTAGACATCTGGGACAAAACAGAGAAGGGCTGAATTTGAAACTGGTCCTATCTGGGTACTAAAGTAATGCTTGATCTGCAAAAGCACTTTCCTCATATTTGCTGTTGATTTTATGGAAGCTAGCCTCTTTTAAAAGTCTAGGTCCAGTTGTGGCATTTTACTGCTTCTGACTATGCAGTCTTTACTGTGCAGATAAATTAACATCCCTTTTGAACTAAAGTATCATTCATCCTTTTTCATAATCATTGAAGGGAGTGGAATTTCTTGCTGAAATATGAGTTACATTGATATACACATATTCCATTGAATAAGGCCAGATTTCTGAGATTATTTTAAGGACCCAACTTCCATGATAGCAGTGGGTATTAGACACCTAAGCATATTTTCAAACAACCTTCAAAATTAAGTTAAAGAATTAAGGAGTAAACTCTGAAGATACGAATGACAGTTACTGGAATATTTGTTGGATCTCAAAGGTATAATTTTGACACATGCCACATGTTACCTTCAGTAACTATGTTCCACCAGCACTGGAAATTAAGAGAACTGGAAGTTGGCCATATGTCAGCTGGGCAAAACTAGATAGTCTTGGGTAATAATGAACAGCCCCTAATTTTATCCACTTTAAGGAAGAGTTTCTATACTGTTTTCTATACTGTTTAGATGGGAGAATAAACAAAACATGTTTTTACACTAAAAAGTACTAGATATTAGATTATTTCTTCTAACAATAAGCACTTTAAAGGAATATTTATTAATAAGAACTTTTTAAAATATTGCCATTAAATGATGTTTCAGCAACAATTTGTTAAGAAGCTTACAGTATGAGGTGATTTTTTTTTTATTCTTTTTTAGAACAGTTCAATTTAAAAGTGCATGATCCTTCTGGTTCATTAACTCTGTGCACTATAACTATTTTTAGAAACTTCAGGCATTCATGTCCCCCTTGGACAGAGTAGATAACAAATCCTGCTTATTTTGATGCAGCTAATAAGATCTGATTTGATGATAGCATAGTTTTTTGTGATCCAAGTGAAATGAAATCATTTGTGAGACAGTTTATGATGAGTAAAAATAACACCTCAGCAATACCATCTGGATTCTTATAATTAAACATAACCTTCAATCAATTTTTTTTTTTAATCATAAAATTGTCCTTCAATTCTTAGGTAGGTATCTTATAAAATTTTATTAATACTTTATTCTATTTTTGTACACCAACTTCTTAATATTAAAATTCTTGCAGTTATCTGTTCTCTGATTTTAACATTTGCATTATAACTATTTTTTATATTTCACCTAAGCTTAACCATTTTATTTTAAAAATCAAATAAACCAAAATCTTTCCAGGATAGACTGCAGGGTAAGCATCATAGGGTAAGAGAAAACAAAATCCTAGGAAACATTGGAAGAATAATGATAATAACATGAATAAAATTTTATCATACAGATTTTCATAAACATTACAGAATAGAGTGGAGGAGGCCAAAGATCCATGCTATTGATACCTGTCTCCAAATATAGCTAAAAAATGCCTATTTGAAATGTAAAGAACAACTCTTTCTCACACTCTGCTCATTTGCAGCTCAGGAACCTCATGAACCAGATAAGTTGTCTTTGGATTTTCGTTTCATTTTTCTGTCTGGTTCCTTTCTTAAACCACTGTAAACTTCCACCATATTCAAAATTCTGTGGCAAAGAAGACCACAGTTTAATAATTTATTTAAAAAAAAACTTTTGTTGTTGTTGTTTTTAGGGATTTTTTTTTTTTTACTTAATAATTTCCCGGATGGAAGATATACAAAATCTGCAGTCATCTTTTCAGTCTTCTTTGAAAATTTTCCTCTTCTGCTATATTCTTTTCAAGTTATCAATTTTCCTCAATTAACTACATTTATACAGCTGTCTACAGATTTTTGTCCTTTCTTATACTTTCTACTAATTCAACAGGTATAGCTCTCCACAATCCAGGTTCAAATTCACAGATCTGTCCAGGAACAAAGTTTTCAACAGTCATCATGTTATCTAACTTTCAGGCACATAGGACAAAGTTGTTTTTAAGGAAGAGGTTATAAACCACGTTTAGTAGATGGACTATTTAATCCCTGAGGTCTTTTTCTTTCAGAGTATATCTGGAGGACTGGAACAGAATCCTCAGTCTCAGTGTACTTCTGATTATTCCACTGCATTTGCTCCTTCAGTTAATACTCTCCAAGGATAACTACCCTGTTGATGAGTTGCTGAACTCTTAGTAGTAGCACAGGACACAGAGTAGGAATTATGAAGTATTGGCCAATACAGACCATTTAAAACACTGGACCACAGAAATCAAATAGTTGAAGGTTTCAGTTACCTGCATTATGATAACTGCATGGAAATAAAAGCAAATGAAACAAACAAAACAAAACCTCCAAACCAAGCCAAACCAAAACAAAGCAAGAGCTGTAATCTCTCTATTCTTCCTCTAAATCCACTGTCATGTCTGAAAAAAATTGGAAGCTAAATAAAATAGTAATCTGAATGGCAACTTCTCTCCCTGAGACAGAGTTTAAAATGTCTATATTCACAGAAGTGAACTAAATAGAAGCTGGGAACTATGTTGGTCTTGGCAATATCAGTGGTACTCCTCCCTCATTCTAAAACCTGGAGCCATGTTTAAAATATGAAGGAATGAACAGTTTTGTAAAGAAGTAAGTTGTTAGCATTTAGTTAAACATTTAATGTTGTTTATGTGCTATGACATGAAAATTTAATACTTAGAAGAGGTACAAAGAACAAAAACATAGCAAAGAATAAGCATTGTCAGTACAGAATATAAATGTGCCAATCAGCTGAAATGATTCCAAGTCTCAGCTGCTGTTTTAAAGACTCTGCTCTTTGGGAAACAGTTATTCTATTTCACTTCAGAGCCACTACATTTTAATTTGCTCTTTTGCATTGAAATAACCTTAGATTTTGCCACTGGAATATCATATTCCACAGTAATGTGCTTATCCCTAGTACTGTGCTCATCCAAAATAATTTTGGAATGCTTTATTACCTGCAAAATCAGGTATGTTTCATTTAAAAGGGTTCCTGCTTCAATGACTGCAAATGTAGTTTTTGAACAGATTTTACCAGAAATATATTCTGACCAACTTACATTTACCTGTTCTGTTTTGAAACACAATTTGAACAGAACAGTGAAACATGTTTCCTCATGCTCTGCTGTGACTGTAACACCCTTTAAAATGTCCCATGGAAACAAACTGCTTGATGCTTTCTGCAGTATGTTAGAAACATGATAACTGATTCACTGAGACAGTAAATTTATCACAGACAATTTCATATGCAACACCAACTGAAACAACTGCCAACATTGTAAAAAAATCAATGACAAACCCTTCCCAAACATACAAAGATTATAATTTTACATACACATATGTATATATATACACACACGCTGTGGCAACGTCCCTTACACAAGAAAATTAAATTAACCTTTTTTTTTTTTTTTTTTGTTCTCTGCTGCATACAAATACCAACTGCCAAATTGCAGAGTATTTACAGATGTACAATAAATTCAGTATCATCTTTAAATTTGTTAACAGATGCTGAATTATTCTGGAATTAACTGATTCTTCATGGTTCCTTGTAGCAATTAAATGTGTAGCAGTTTTCTCAAGTGTTGAAGGATCTAATTTTTCATTTGCATAATTGTTTGTTCTAGTTAGACATAGTTCAGAATCAAATCTTACAAAAATCAGTGCAACAGAAATGAAAGAGTAATAAATAAGTAAATAGCTGTACAGCTGAAAAGAGACTGGTTAAAGTTATTTATGTACTACCTAAAACTTAAATGAAGATCACAGGGATTTCAGAAGATAAAGTTTTTATGAGTTTAAATTAGACTTGTCTCCAAGTTACACATGCAGTCTCTAATTAGAGAAGCAATGGCAAGGAAGTAGAGAGATCTGCATGCCTGATTCAAAAAAAGGAAAACTTAGAGAGTATCAAAATGTATCTCCTCATACCTCAAAGTCTTTCAGTCCTTTTTCACCAATACCTACTTCACCCACTGGCACCATTATGCCATGAATTCCTACAGTATCCCCACTGACTAGAGAGAAAGAGGTTATTGCCTTTGCATAATGGTATCTACTTCTAAAAAAAAAATACAATTTCATTTGAATGTTATAAAATTCTATTTCCTACCACCCAGACATTAAGCTCCACAGGAAGGAAGGAGTTCCTGAAAATTCAATAAATGGATTAATAAAAAATAGAAACGGGGTTTGTAAAATCACCTTTCTATTTAGTTTTGCCAGACATAATATTGCTTAAGATAAACTGAGTAAACAGTACTAGTCCTGGATCACCAGAATATTGTGTTGCTTTCTACTGTTCCAAAATAGCCTACAACTAAGTTGAACTAGGCATTTGCAGTTTGACCTCAGGATAGAGGTAACATTCCATAGCAAGGAATCATCAGATATTAACAGATATAAAAGACTGTCAGAGAATCTGAATTAGAGGAAAAAGTACACTGTCCGTTTACTCTTCTGCTGTGCTGATCTTCAGTCCTGTACTTCTCACTGGTATCCTGCTCCAGTGTCCTCTTGTGCTCTTTAATTTGCATCCGCAATCACTAGTCCAGACTAATTATCTTAGTTTTTGGAAGCTCTTTGACTAGTTTGTGCAATACCTTTAACTATAATTCAATAGGTCTGGAAGATGAAAATACATATAAATCTATTATAATAACTTATTCTTTCCATTTTGCTTCTACAAGCCCACCAGCTCTTACACAGAAACAAAAATCATTCTTGTAACTCACTGCAGCATATCAAATTTTAGATTGTAAACTGCTTGGGGCAGGTGTCATGTCTCTTATGCATTGTGCAAACTAGATAGTGAACATTGCATAACCTGAACAACAACAACATGGGGTTGGATCACACCCTTAAGTCATATACACAGACAGCCTTCTTTACAGAGATTGCCTTGCAGCCCAGTCTAGGAGAAAGGGATATGTCAGCTGGTTCCTCACTGTTGCCCTAGAACAATGAAACTCTACTTGAGATCACAAAAGAGTTAGCTGTAGGGTCGAAGGAAAAGTGACCAGTTGAAATAAAGGAGCTTAAAAGGACAGATCATCTATTAGAATAGCAAAATGCAGATTAGCAATAAATTCTACTCCAAAGAGAAGCCCTTGGCAAAATTCATTAGGCCATACAATTATGACTTACAACAATTATTATCACTTATTTTCTAATGATAATAATAAAAGAAACTATGTTTGATTATGTTTTGGATTAGCTATCTATTTCAGTGGAGTCACTCCAGATTTATGTTGGTGTAAATGAGAGAAAAAAATTGCCCTAATTAATTCTTCCCAGTTTGTATCAAAGCCTCTTCTAATATTTTCTGTCTCACCCTTTAGCTATTTTAAAAGCATCACAATACAAAGATTTCTTTCCTGTTAGTCTGCCAAAAACTTAACATTTTAAACTAGCACAGTCTATTTAATAACGAGAGCATACATTTAACGCTTATCTAGAGGCAAGTACAAACATTCCCACTGACAACAAATCCTCCAATCAAATTGCCAGAACATATCTAGTCACTCAAGAAACAAATACCATCAGAGGCTTTCAGCTTTACGTCCACAGGTTATTTGATCTGCTCAAGACTACTTTAACACTATTTCTTGCATAATCCAAGTAAAACATATGTTTGACTGCTTCATCTAAAACCTAGAGGTAACAGAATGAAAAAGAGCTCTAGTCACTGTACAAAGCAGTCATAATTTTCCTGGATACCTCTATTAGTCAAAATCACCCCAGAAACATAAAAGAATTTTAGAAGCAGACAGCTGGACTTTGTGTATTTTCATACTCGTGAGCCTTGCAAAAAATGTCAATCCATGTAAAAATAGAGAGAAAGACATAAAACAAATCTTTAATGATAGACTACTTTTAGATTGCATCTTGAAATATTGAGTAGGAAACAGAAGATTTGAATGCATTTTATCTTGTTCCAAATTAATCTTTTTTTCTATTATTATTCAGCTGCCAAATGTTTCCTTGTGTTCCAAACATCAAAAAGCAGGCCTCAAGACTGCCACTTTTATTAATCTTCATTACATAGCTTCTAGACAGAATTGTGTCTCACAATCTTAGTAATCAAGCTGCTTTTCAGCATCACAAATTTAATTTATATTCAATCCATTCAGGCTTATCTTCAATTCAGTGACCTTTCTATCCACTATCTACCATTAGGCTAGAGAAGAACATTTTGAGTATTTTGATGTTTTATCAATTATTTAGAGGTTCTGCTTTACTTTTGGCTACCTACAGGCTCTCAAAGTGCTGTGAAGTGTTTAGAATATTAGCACAACTTGACATAACCAGAGAATATTTATTTCAGATATCTTGTAAGAATTAACCTATGAAGACACAAATAGTAAAGTTCAAAACATCTTCGAAAATATACACATTTGAATAGAGAGCTTTTAAAACTTCTCTGATATTATGGTTAGGTGCAAAGTTGAATTGCACTGTTCAAAGTCTCCAAATGATAATTTCCAAATTCTCAGATATTCATGAGAACAGTAAAGACAGAATGATACAGCAGTATTGAATGACATTAAATATATCATATTATCAATAGTTTATTATATCAACAGTAAATTTTCACAGAGGTATAATTTTAACAAGTTATCTTCTAAACAGAAGGGCTTGACTGATTTTAAAATTAATGGTAAAGGAATTATAAGGAAAAAATGATTTTTACTGGCTTTTTTTAATTTTGTGTTTCACAATTGTTCTTTCATCGTTTTTCATGGGTTCAATGAGTATGTTAAACAAAACTTTTCTGAAAAGAGCTTTACTCTTAATTGTGAGGGTTTTTTAATAAACTTGTGCCATAAAAATAGGTATTAATTTTCATCGTTAATGTGTCAGATTAATAGATCTTCTATTCTCGGAAATTACCCTTTAAAAACTAAGTTCTATGAAGTATTGTATGACAAAATTAATTCTATTATTTTGATGCATATTATGATAGAAAAAGATCTATTTAATTTTTATGGATATTTTACTATGTTACAGTAAATATCTTGAATATCAACTTCCATTTATATAGATGTTTTTAGTTTAGAAATTATACAAAATTTTATGTCCATGAATTAACCAAATAATAAATGATGAGAAACATCAGATAGCTTAAGGTCAGTTACTCTTCTCCAACAATTAGGGATTGTGACTCTAAATAATTCTCAGCTGTGAATTAAGATAGTCCATCTCAGTCTGATTTCCCTTCTTTGGTAAGGAGCAGACAAATTCAGTCTGTTCTCTTACATCTCATTGTGTTTGTCCTTTTAGAAAAAAATTACATCACTACTGCTTTATGTTTCTGAATTTAAGGTTGGAATACTCTTTTAGGGTGAATTACATCCACACACACTTGAGGATTCATTTTTATAGACGTAGTAAAGGGAGATTAGCAATAATAAAAGTCAGACTATGGCACATTCTTCACCGATGAAATAGGATTATACAACACTGAAGTAATTATGGCAACTAAAACAAATTAGGGATCAATAAATATCCTCCTGTACCGCATTTTCCAGGAGCATGCCTTCCAGATACGCCATCCACTTATGCTTTATGAGTTGTACCAAGTTGTTCTGAAGATCTTGTGTCTAGGACATTATATACACTTAAAGTCATGACGTGAATTACTGAATATCCAGCAGAAACTTAAATCGACTTTTCTTTCTTGCTTTCTGTGCCAATGTCTCCTACTGATAAAAGGATGCTTGCTTCTTCTATTTTAACTGGCAAAGTTAGAACTAAGAGGGCTCACTCTTAAGCCACTACAGATTTCCTCTCTGTCTTTGAAACTCTTAATGTAACATAGCTTTCCCATTTTAAACTCAGATAGTACTAATTTTTCTTGGGTTTAGAAAGTCTTCATTCTGTTCATTTGTGAACAGGTGCTTTTGTTACCTGTATTGATTTTCAATATTTGTCTGGGTTTGCTAATATGCCTTATTAAAAACACATTATTAAAAAAGGAGAGACAGTTTTAATGGATATACAAAATTGTATCATACAAAACTTAAGCTCCTTACCGAGTCCCTTGAAATAGTAAAAATTGGATGCAAAGCTGTAGCTGTCAATTCAGCTGAAAGCATCTGCTTTTCTAGTGCAGGGAGAGAACATTTTATTGTCATTGGTTACCTTATTATCAGGTACTTTCTTATTCACAGAAACTGCTCTGCATGACTTTCAGCAATGATAACTGTCAGCAAGCTGATAAGAGTGGGGCACACATGTCACAAAGGTGTAGTGGAAATAGTCATATGGCATAGCCCCATGAGCAAGAAAACTCAAAGGTAACGCAAGGAAGGGGCTATGCCATTTGTTTGACTAAACTTGTCATCTGAAGTTTACCATATCATCAAATTACAATCCCTCTAACTCTCAAAGTTTTCCCATTATGAGGGTGATTAGAAAGATTTTCATTGCTCTGAGGGAACAGTGTCCTCTGTAGAGGAAACAAAATATACCTGACTCTTTATGCTAAACTTCCTCCAGGAACAGTAGTCACTGCAAAGCAGAAGACCCATATGTCAAGAGAGCCTGCTTCATGAAGAAAGCTTGTCATCTGTTTGGCAATAGATAGGACTGGGCAACTTGTATCCAATAAGCTAAATGCAATCTAAAAGTTTACTCAATCATAATTGCCACTCAAGTGTTAAACTCACATCTTTAAGGTTTTTCTATTATATAATTATCATAGTTATTGTTATTGGTTTTGATGATGTTTCACTTGGGTTTTTTAGTGTTATTTATTATTATTATATAGACCAACAAATATGTTTTGAAATCAAATTTGACCAATGTCCCACCTATGCACTCTACTTTACTCTCTTCTCCATTTGGAAACAGCCTTTTCCTTTTGTGTTTTTTCTTTCTTATGTTAGTATGACAAGAGATATTACAATCAGTTCAATATGCCTTTAGGAAGTAGCCACGATATGTGATTTTCTTACTCCTAGCTGGTTTATGACCTTCTGAAAGGAAAATTCATTCTTGAACAAAATATTATAATCAAATCTCAATGAAGATGAGATTATGATTAGTTCAGGTATGATACAAATAAGAACCAAAGAAGAAACATTGTTCTGAAATATTCCAGAACCAGAGCATATTCCTGTAAAAATTATTTCTAAAGAATGTGCCTTGTTTCACTTATTATAGGATTCAGGTATATGGGAGGCAATGAAGGAAAATAGTGGCATTTAAGGAGTTATGTAATAATAAAATAAATATCAGTTAGGATACTAATGGAAGGCTAAAAAGGAGTCTCCTCTGAAAACAAGAAGCATTATTCCTAGCTTTTATGAAATATAGTACCTTACTGAATCTGTAGAGTATTGTACCTGGATGTCACCTAAAGAGCTCATCTCTTCTATGCTTTAAGTACAGATGTAGTAAAAGCAAATTGTTGCTAAGGCAGCTTTTACATTTAGTAAAATATTTATTGATAAGCATGAAGATGAACTAGAACCTTTGGAATGTATTAAAATGCATAGGAAGAGAAAGCAATGAATTACTTGCATATCATTTTTAAAGCATTACTGATAGAGCAGCTCCCATATTGTTGCAGTGCAAATGTGAACACAAATATTTTTAAGTCTTCCTCAGTCACAAAAATCCAATACACATATTATTTGAAAGAACACCTTCAAATGTATTTGAAGCAGTTTTGCAGGTGAATAGTCTGTATGCAGCATATGCACATAATCAGCAAGAAAAGCTTTTACACTTTTAAGACTCCCATAAATGACTTCTAGCAACAAAGCTAGAACAACACCATTTGCTACTAAGATAATGATAGCTGACTTCAGTATTTTAATGTCAAATTGAAAAATAAGACTACCATGTGTTATACCCACATACCATATAACTTACAGAAAAAAATATTTACAGATATCTTCTATGTGACTGTCAAAGTATCATTTCATTTAATAATACATCAATGAGGCAAAAGCTGGACAAATACTGTATTTGCTAAGGAAGTTGATAAAATTAGAGTACAGAAAGCTTTATAAGATGAAACTTCATTTGACTTTTATGTAAAATGTTTAATAATTCCAGTAAATGTATTTTTTCTTCACTATATCCAAATTTGATGGCTCTTACTTTCAAATAAGCTAGGACATTTCCCTCTTTTTTTTCCCCCCAAATTTCATCACTTTTTCCTTTTTTTCTGACAAAGCTTCATAATTTTCTTCTTAATTAACTTTATCTGAGTCCTGCCAGCTAAATTTAAGTAAACAGATGACTGGATCTCATCTAGTCATATTGTGCATAAAAAGGGGATTTAGGTCCCTAAAATCTTACTGAATAACAATCAAGTCAAAATATATGTGGGAATGTTTATTCTGTAAATGTTTTACTCCTTAGGTTAGTTAAAATGTTGCTTGGGTGGCTAGTTTTGTCAGTGCTCAAGGTGTGCAGAGTTACTCATTCTGGTAACAGGGGCTTAGTGTGCTGCTGCAGGTCACATTTATGTGGATTGTTGGCTAACTCCATGTGACATTATGTCAGGAGTACAGAGCTGTTGTGATACAATAGTGCTAGTTTTTGCAGAGTGGTTGAGTTAACAACTACACTTCTCAGTGGAGAGATGGTGAGACAGGATCATCATGAACAGACTGACCTGGATGGACAGAAGATCACCTAAATTAACCTTGCTGGACATTCTGCTTGCTTATGTCCCTTTCTTCTTCTGACTTTTTTCCTAGATGACTTAGGCTGCATTTTTACTAACTTAGGTGTTTGTGCTCAACCCATTACAGTTACTTGGACAAACACTCACTTCAATAAAGCTTATTGCATGCATTACTCCAGAGTCCTAAGACCTTTTAGAGTAGACAGCTGTGTCCACTCTGCACATTGGACAGACTTCCATTACTGCCAAGTATCATTCCATCATTCTGTACTTTTCAGCAACACAAATCTATGTTGGATTTGTCTGCTTCCCACTTGCTTCCAGAAAGATACACTCTGTAGATCCATTCAAAATTCATGTTGCAATCATTGCACAGTAATGACTGCTCTTTGCTGTTCTTTCTATGGGTTTAAGTTGGAAAGAAACATAGTGCAGTGCCTTTATGAGAGAAGGTCAGACAATCCCAAATAAGGTAGTTGGGATTGATTTATAGTCTTCTCTCTCACAATATCACATATATAGAACATCTAGATCTTCATGCACGTAAATGATAAGTTTTTATTTTCCTTACAAATGTAGCATCCTTTCCTGCTTGCCCATCACACCCAGTAGGTGCAAAATACTGTAACCTTTCATGTCATGGGCTCAGACATAACTGACAATAATTTCTTTTCATGAAGGCTATCTACCCAGTACTGATGCCTTTCCATAGTTATAGCCATTAGAATTGCTGCTCTAGTTCTAATTTCACCTACATGTTGTTCATTTAGATCCATCTTTCAATGATGACGGGAATAGTATACTTCTTCTACAGAGCTTTACCTGACTTCACACATAGACATTGACCACACAGGAAAAGAAAGTGCTAGGCCAGCAATATTCATAAAGACAGGAGGGAAAATATCACTCTCATCATAAAACAAAACTATTGAAGCTAAAACAAAACCTCCAAGAATGGCACCTAAGCTACAAATAAATTCCCAATACTAACTAAGCTTTTGGTAACTTGAATAGCAGGTTACAAGGTTGAGTCCTGGTTATCCTTAGGGGTACGGTGGAGGCAGGTAACAGAGTTTTCAGGTACATGAGGATCCAGATAGTAATTGCACCTAATAGCTCACAGTTCTACCCTCTTCCTCTTTTTCCATAATCCTGATGCATTAGTTTCCAAAACTAGTGCCTCACCATCTTGCCCTCCAGATCAGCTAATCTCTTGAGCATCAATCCTTGATACAAGTTAGTCAGGATGAACTTTTCACCATTCTTATGAGTCCAGTAGGGTCTGAAGCCTTAGGCTAATGGCAGTCTTGTATCAGATGGTGTTAAGTTCTATTCCCTACAACTCCCATCCCCCCCCTGGTGTTTGTTAAAGTTAGCATGGCAAGTATAACAGCAACTAGTAAAGTCTGCAAACAGCATAAGTGGTGTCATCATCCCTGGGAGCCAGGTCTGGATCAGAAAACTGTATGTAAGTGGAGAGGTCTAAGAGTCTTTATCCACCAGATCATGTTACAGTTTTGTCACCTCTATAACTCCTCTATTTCACACAGATGGAAGCTGAATGAATTGATATGTATGCATCACAAAGTAGAAAACCTGGGACCCTAGTAAAATCTAGAGTTCACACTAACACAATAACATATATTACTTGCTTGTCAGTTATGCCTGATTGACTGAATATTTTTCCTCACTCAGTGGACCATGGATGAAAAAAACAATGAGGCTACATCTGAGCTTTAACTGCTTTCTCCCCAAAACATTTTTTTTTGTGAGAAGTCCATTTATTTACAAATTTAACCAGCAATCAGAAGATCAACAAAATAAAAACATACCTATTGTCACTCAGAGTTTTTATGGCATATTCCTTGTGTTCTTTTAAAATATACAAATAGAAATAAGCTTTTAAGGACGTGTTCTGCATATTGTTGTTAGTTTTGCCATATATCTTTCAGGTAGATGATACTCCAAAACAAGATGGAGGGTTGCTTTTAGTTCTGGATTCTGGATGAGGGAAATTCTTAAGATGTTCTGTGACTTACACTGTTTTCAGAGAAGTAAGTATTGAGTTTGGACTAAGATTAATGAAAGAACAGAACAAATTACTTTAGTGGTGTTTGATCCCTATGACAGTGGTATGTGTGTGTCTGTGATATGTGCAAGCTGAGGTGCACATGCATATGAAGAAACTGTTCTTAGCATTCTCTTAATATAATACATACTCTTTTATTTACCTGTATGTACATATGCAAACCTGTATCCATATAAATATAGAGCCATATACATTTGGGTAATTAGTGGTATGTTCTAAACAAGAGAAATAGAAATATATTTTTTTATGTATACACAGGTGAGGTCTTAAAATTCTATTTGAACAGTTAAAAACTTTTAACAGGATCTTAGCATTATTTGTCTCTAAGAATTTGATATCCATTGAAACACAGGAAGAGTAAAGCTACAGGAATGCACAAAACAACTGCAGAACCCCCAATATAGCCATGCAACGTTAGGCTGAGGTAACTGGATCTCATATATTGCTTGATTATGAGACAAGAAAAGACATGAGAGTCAAAAAGTGATATAAAAAGACTACAGGAAATGGAGTTCGTACCTAGTTAATATATTTCCACTCATAACTGCATACAAAAGTCTGATCTGACATGATTCTGAGGAATGGTCATAACAACTTGTGGAGGATGCAACAACATGTAAGACCTGTCAGAGCACAACTACCATGGTACTCTGCAATTACAGTTAGCTTACTCTAACTTCACATTTGTAGTATTTATGATTTCCATTGTTAAATAAAAATGTCTTTCGTTTTCATCTGAGTTTGATTACTTGGTTAATATGAGCTTTTGCCTCTTGCAAGTAATTCCTTTACACTTTGAAATCCAGGAAATTTTCCATTATGAATCAGAATGAAGAATGTAAAAATTAATTTATATAAAAAATATTTTGATAAGAACTTGATTCAGAGGAGGCAGAGTGCACATTTTCTCTTATTTTCAACCAGCAATCTAGATATGCTCAACTAGCTTGGGGAACTGGGATCATCTCTTTTATGGGCAGAGATCCAGAAAAATAGATAGTCAGCCAAGAAATAGTCTGATTGGGAGCTGTGGCATTCCTGTATCCTACCAGTTGTACTATAGTTAGCCAGAGCTCCCAGGCACTCAGGCAGCCCGCATCCAAACAGGTGGGATTTCAGGGAGCCAGGGAAACCACGTGTCAGTCACTTGACTGGTATGTGAGTTGACAGAAAAACAGTCATTCATGCAAGCCTTCCAACCTACCCATCTGCTTTGTTTTGATAAGTTTCTGTTAGGTCAACGAAGTTGCAAGGAAAGCCTTTAATTGCATCAGATGATTAACTATTTTCAGAGAAGAATTACTAGTTTTAAATTTTTGCTCAGTTCTGAGTTTGAATAATTCAACAAGGTAAAGGAAGAATATTTGTGTCATTTCAGTGTCATCCCATTTAAGTCCTACAGCATGCATAATAAACTGGAGCATGCCTTTATGCAGACAGTGTATACTACACTCCAGACATTCCCACCCAGCATAATGACTCCTAGGTATGTTTCCCTATTGACATAAAATATAAATTGCCTATAACTCTTTGATAGTCTCACAAATAGGAACATAAAGGTAGTTAAAAAACAGACCTATTCTTGCAGTGACTGGATCTGTGGCTCAAAAAAATACCTAGACCTCAGCACGTACCTATCCTTACAAGCAATACAAGACAACCACTAAAATATTCTAAAGCAAAATACAAAGCACAAATAAAATTTCCTAAGTACACCTTAAATTATCTTTTAAAGGTACATTGGTAAAAACCATTTCAGAGGTTTGGGATTTTTTTCCTTCCCCTCTCCCTCCCCAATAGAGTTTACATGAGAATCAAGGGACAAATAGTTCCTACAATGCTGTTACTTCAGATTGCTGCTTCCTGCTCATTTTGACACATCTGGGGCATGCAATTATTCACAAAGGTCATTTTCCACACAAGAAAAGGACAGTGACCAGAAGGCAGCATTTAGGCTGTGAATACACCATGACAATTTAATCAATGAGAAAACCCCAATGTCAAGAACCAGCTTATTTCTCTGTTGACAAAGACTGATGTCTCATCAGCTGCTTGTAAAACTGACTGATGACATAGAGAGGTCAGAGCCTTGGTGCAGCACAAAAGGACTATCAACATACAAATACATTACTCATAGAGGTTGAGACAATGTCACCTTTAGATACTTATGTTGTAATTAGCTTGAAGAGCAAAGTATCATTCACAGAGTAACAGTTGACATGAATTTGTGGTTTATGCTCACCAAAACTAGTCTCTGTACTTCTTAAATTTGAGAATTCTAAAAATGACATTTTTTTTTTCCTCTTTTGGTAGATATAACCAGCCACATCAACAGAAAGGGTTTAGTTGAGGTATAGTCATCTAAATGACACACTACAAGCATGGAAATCCCAAACCAAAATACTAAAAAACTCCACCATGTTGTCACCTTGTTATGGAAGTACTTGCAATGAATAGCATCTGAGCATGTATGAAATATTTGTAAAATACTAAATAGCTTAACTCTAAAATTCTGTCATGATCCACAAATTAGATGTTTGTTCACCTCTCTTGCCTGTTGAGCTCAGTCTGATATTGATGGTTTGTGTTACAGGTAATAGACTGAGTTCAATACTTATGGGAGGGTGTAAGGATACAATTCCATTATGCTGAGCTAATCTTTACTAGGCCACATATGTACTTATTGGTATCTATGCCATGAGGTTTCAGAGGTGCAACCATATGGTGGAAGACAACACCAGCTTCACTGAAAGTACTGTGGTTTTACACCAGTTTGTGACAAATGTAAAACACATGTTGGTTCTCCTAAGAGAATTGTGACTGTGTCTCCAATGTGACACAATCATCAAACCATCTGGCACTGTATGAGGGTATATTCTGAATTTATTACAACAAAGATATGCAAAAATGCAAAGCATAACTAGGCTTCTGTGGATGGACATTTCGAAGAGAAAGGGTTCCAAGTTATTTTCCACTGACTGTTAATGGACTTTTTGAAACAACTTTCAAAGCTAAATGAATTAATCCAAAACTATTCTCAGATAGCATGAATCAGATAGTTTTGTTGACACAAATGGACTGTGCTGATAAGCTCTGATTTCTGTGTACTTTTGAAGTACCATGAATGTTTAACTAATGAAAACACAGACCAGATCCTCTGTTTTATTTACATTGATCTTATTTTGTTGCATATCTCTTCACATATTTTTTATTTTTTTTTTTTCATTCTGGGGAAACAGGCCATAGATTTTATCTCCACCCTGAATGTACTACACTTTTATCATTTGAATAAGAGATCTTCCAGTGAGAAGCAGTGCTCAAGCAGGGTTTTAGTTTTGACTCTTAGAAGCCATACTTACTCTATGAGGACAGCAGGGTTTATGCAGTTTATGCAAGTGCTCAGACTGATCTGTTGACATAATCAGATGTATCACAGATACAGAAAAGAAATACATATAGGTCTGTGTTTCCTCCTTTCTACAAGGACTCCACTACAGATGTATCTTTTTCATTCTCTGTGGATCACTTCTAAATGGATTTAACCTCCAGGGAAAATTACTGAAGGAAGACAAAAATGTAGTGCATAAATTCACTTGAATTGTAAAACTGAGTTATGTCTTACTTTGTGAAAAATGTCCAGAGACTGATCAGTTCACACCTTTAGTCATCCTAAAAGCCTGTTCTATGCACAGAGCATCAGCTTCCCATCACAGGAACTGATAAGCCTGAGTTTAAAACCCACCTGCAAGGCCATAAGAAGATAACAAACATCTTGCAAAGAAGGTTTTCCCTATTTGAGGCATCTGCCTTCCTCACTAGGTGGCCTGCAGTCAGTGTCTCCCAGGATCCCTGTGATGTCAGACAGTGACTGTGACATCTCCCTGTCTGGACATGGTCCTGGGCAACTGGCTATACAGAGCTAGACAACTGCTTGAGCATAGAGCCACCTCCACAGAACTCTTTCAATCTCAACATTCCTGTGATTCTGTAAACAATTTTATTTGATCAGAAGCCAAGGGGAGCAGCTCTGAATCCAGAGTGACCCACAGCAGAATAATGGATCTTGGCATACAGGGCAGGGAGAGGCTCACCAGGAGCCAGCAGCTCTTCGAGTAGCTGCTGACAAGACCTGGGCATTGCCTCTCACTACAAGAAAGACATTGAGATGACGGAGCAAATCAAAAAAGGGAAGTGAAGCTGGTGAAGGGTCTAGAGAACAAGTTTTCTGAGGAACAGCTGAGGGAACTAGGGTTGCTTAGTCTAGAAAAACGGATGCTGAAAGGAGGAGACCTTATCATTCTTTAAACTAGCTGAAAGGTGGCTGTGGAGAGTGTCTTCTCCCAAGTATCAAGTGATAGGTCAAGAGGAAAACACTTCAATTTGCTCCAGGGGACATTTAGATTGGACATTTCAAAAAATTTCTTCACCTAGAGGGTTATTAAACATTGAAACAGGCTGCCAGGGGAAGTGCTTGAGTCATCTTCTATGCTGGTATTTAAAAGATGTGTAGATGTGGTGCTTAGTGACAACATTTAGTGGTGGATTTAGCAGTGTTAGGTTTAGGGATGGACTTGCTGATCTTAAAGGTCTTTTCCAACCTAAGCAATTCTATGACTCTCTGATTTTAGAGAACAGGATGAATTCAGTAGTGAAAGCATCCAATTTCTTATTTTTCCATTTTTTTCTACTTTACTTGACAATTATTAATGAACCATAACCTGTTTACCTGATTATTTTTGCTTCACTGCCATTAAGATGACTACACACATGCATGAACATACACACTTGCCTGCAGATAAGCTGCTCACACTCTTCTGCAATATTATCCTTTAGCAATATAATTTATACTTTTTTAAAAACTTCATAAGAGCACAAATATAAATATAAATATTTTATGATTTATGACAAATACATTTTCTCAGTAGATCTTTTCTAATGTTGTAAACCATTAAATCTACTATCACAAATATTACCCAGCACCCTACTTACAGTGTGGTGGGTTTGTAATGGGCATGCTTAGGTGAGAAGGTTCAGGAAAGTTCCTCCAGTTCTTATTTCAGCCCTGCCTCTGGGTGGGGCCAAACCAATCAACACGTCTGGGAAGAGGGTATTTAAGGGGAGGGGAAAGTTAAGGGTGGAGTTTTTGGAGCAGTTGTTTTTGTGTTGCAAGCTGGGTGTGGGCATGGGTGTGGATGTGGACGTTATGTCCTGTTCCCCCCCCCGCCTCCCCTCCACACACACCTCTTGCAGAAGAAGAAAAATGTTCAGAGGAAGAGCTCTTGGAGTGGATATTTCCCTCAGCCCTTGGCAAGGTTGGCAGCTGCTACTGGACCCTGGCAGAGAACTCACAGGTAAGGAGCCTATCGTGCTGCCTGTGGAGCAGGAGAAGTCCACACTGGCACATAGAGGGAAGGGGTTCTCCCAAAGTTATGCTGAGACTTTTTCTCAAAAGCAATGCATAGAAAAGTAAAAGAAAAATAATTATGTTATGCAAAGCAAGATTATCAATGGGGGAAAAAAATGAAAGAATAAGAATCAAAGCAAATCTATATATGGACTGTGTTTCAGGAAGGGGAAGTGTGTCTGGACAGTTCTATCACCAAAGTGATCCCAAGTAAAAATCAATGGTCCTTTTTTGTTTATTTCTTTGTTTTCATAACTAGTACAACTGTAAAGTCACCTTCAGGTATCTTCAAGCAAAACAACTTTCTCCTTGTCCTGAAGCTATTAGATTATCTGTGTTTATAGGGGTGCTTGCAAGAGAAAAACATGTGTTCCAAAAATCTGGATAAATAAAAGGGAGAGTTAAGTGACTGACACGGTAATCTCTGTTCCTCTTTACCAAGTGTGACAGATCATCTGATACTGCTTGTCTTTTGCTAGTTTTAACCTCAACAGTGAACAGGCATCAAGATGTTGCCTTCTCTAGCTATAACCATAGCAACAAAAGGAAACATATAGTATTACTCCTCTGTTTTCATTTTCTTCCTTTCCCCATTCCAGGATATTAGTATAGTTGAAGTAAAGGATGACTGAAATGTCAGAATTAAACATAAAATAAATACAAATATGCTATGGTACAGTCAAACAACTGTACTCAAAATGCTGTTCTACTTCGACAGCACAAGATGTAGATCCTTAAGCCCTGCCGCCTGAAGAATAAGTAGTCACAGTCATTAGATGCACTTCCTTTTCCTCTCCAAATAATGATCACAGATGACTTAGCTCATATTAACATTGTAGTGTGATAGCATTATTAAAAGGTATAGCCACAGGGTGTGTACAAAATTGTGGACCAAATTTTGACTGGATGTGAAGTGCTTAGTGCAGCCTCTTCACACTGACTACTGCTGGTTTTATACAGTCCATTTTTAACAGAAGAATGTTTAAGTAAAAATCATTGGCCATTCATGACTCATTAATCACCATATTTTCTTTCTCTAAATATTTGACTGTCATGTAACAGCTCTACTGTAAATCCTGTATCTTCTGCTTCCTATGACCTAGTTTGATCTCTTGCTTTAGGAGCATGAAATGTAAGATAACTGTAGTTTACTGTATTTCTTTCAATAGTCTATTGTACTTTCCTGAATTACAAACTTACACAGAAATCACACAGCAGATCATAAAAAAAAACCCAACCAAAAATAACTAACCCAAACCCAATCAACCAAACAAAACCACAAAAAAACCCAAAAGAAGCAAAATAGCAGAGGATGATGTGGGGCACAATGCAGTTATGTGCAAAGGTAGCAATGACATTGTAGTATTGAAAACCAAGAAATGCACTCTATGACAGGTTTAAAGGATTACATCCTGCTGGTAGAACAGCTGGAGTAACATAGTATGTACTGCAGCTGTGTTAGATGATGAAAGATTCTGGTTAAAAAGATAGGAGTCTTATTGTAATTAAGTCAGGCAAAATTCAATAATCAGACTAAAATTCTCACTGTCAGTTGTAAATGATGGATAGGCAACTGAGATGAACATTTCATGTTTATTTATGAGCTTCTCTCCATTTATCTATTAAATATTCTAAAAATAACACATTTCTGTATACATTCTACCTAGTCCACAGTGTATTTAATATATAAAATCCTATTAATAGAATTTTAATTCTGGTAGAACAATTCTTATACACCAGTGATTATGTTTAGTGCACATGGAATACAAATTCTAGTCATGTAGTAAAGTAGTAGTAATCATCTAATAAAGATGGTAGTAAAGACTGTTAAATATATAGCAAATAAAATCACTAAGCTACTTTATAAATGCCAGCATTTTGACTTGAAAGGACAGTATATTAACATCTGCTATTCTTGTAGCTCTCTGCAATGCATGTCTGTACGTGCAGTTGTGTATGTGCCAACATGCTCCTCTATGCAATGGTGGGCCTATATGTACCCATGTCATCTCAGCTGGAGCAGAAGAGTATATATTCCTCTTTTTAGAAAGAAAGTATAAAATAATTGAGATCACAATTTTTCTGCCTTTCAATGAGATATGTGCTTGCTATTTGCATGTGTATTCTTATTTACTGTTAATTCATTGTGGTTATATCCCACCTCCTTGTGTGTCTGAACCCACAGTCCCACAAAAAGAGATTCACTTTTTCAGGAAAGACATTTTTAGTATATGAAATCTTTTTCATCCCTAAAATTAGTGATGTACACAAATAATATCCTAAGAATATTGTGAAATTAGTACATATCAAGCAACATAAGTGTAATTTGTAGGTATCTTTGGCTCATCATTTAGGAGTTAATGATCTAATTTCACTTAGTCATTCTGTACTGAGTTACTCTGACACTTTTTCTAGAATGAATGTGAAAGATTTAGCTTTTTTTAGATATGCTAAATGACTTTGAGAACCAATGAACCTTTGACAATCTGTTGCATATGCTTGAATATGTTTTTTCAATGTTATCTTAGTCAAAATGAAAAGATGAAGGGATAAATTAAACGTCTGATACATTTACATTGCAATGTTATTTGTTTTGTTTGTAATTTTTTAATCTGAATTCCCACTGAGATAAGAAGTCTTTAACATCTGAGTTAAGTGACTTAAGGAAGCAGCAAGGTTTCAGATTTTTCTTGTCATGGTTTCATTACAAAGAATGAACTTTTGAAATTACAGATAAGGTGGAAGACAGAAACCAAAAAATAGGAGGAAGCACGTAACATTTCAAATAGACTTTCATTTCTGCTCAACTATTCTTATTCCTAGTTTCTTTCACATTAAATTGCTAGCTTTAGTCCTGATTTTTCTTAGATAAATAAAAACTTCAATAAGTCTTCTAATTTTTTCAGTTATTCAATCAATTTTTGTTTTCTGTATCAATTTTCTAAAAAAGAGTACATTTCATTACATGACACTGTATTTTCAATATGTTTTTCTTAGTAAAAACAAATGTTGTATCTATTTTATTCTGTCTTGTTAGTCTTTCATTGCTATGAAGCCTTTCATAGGGAAAATATATAAATATTTACTGATTTGACCATGTAGTTTCAGAAGGTAATTTAAATATGCTAAGAAAAGATGATGCTTTCCATTTGTCTTATGACCTATTTTTACTGTCCTCTATTTGTTTCTGATTTCACGTTTAATTGGCATTTTAGTTTTTCTGATTACCTTCTTTTTCTCATAATACATTATTACTCCTGTTTTGATGTCCTGTGTATTTGCCTTCATATGTCCTTTTAATCTTGAATAATTAATGAAAATAATCATAACCCTCTAGGCACTGATTTTGGCCTGTAGTCTTACTGTTAGCTGTCAGCTTACAAAATGCAATACTCCTGTGAGGGCAGTTTCGGAAAGTCACACATTTCAATTATTCACTTCCACAGAACAAAAGTCACAATGTGTTAATACTTTCCTATGGTGGATTTTATTTTTTGGCAATAGATCACAGTAAGGCTGCAGCTTTTCAAAATCTGGCAAAGTAAAAGAGAGTCACCAGATGGAGTCCTCAGGTAACATACTGAAATCAATGTAGTTTATTAATACAGAAGTGTTTGGATAGGCTGTGTATTAATCTCAACCTTCAAAAGCAGACTGACAGTGACTTGCCAAATTTTGGAGTTCACAGAGAAAGAGACCCTCATCACTGATGAAGTTATTTCACATATTTGCCTACATTCAGTTTAAAGAATCTTTGGAAGATTTATCTACCATGTGCTGCTCTATTCCTCTGACTTCCCAGCCAAGTAGATAGAGTTCAGCCTACCCATTTAAAAAGAGCTCAGGCTGAATAATTATATACTCCAATTGTTCTCCATCTGCTGCTTGCTTGATCTACAAATGCCTTTTCTTGTACCAGGAAGCAAACAGCAGAAACTCATCTGTTCAGAATTTCCATCTGGGAAATTGCAAGTTTCTATGTTCCAGTACCTAGAAGAAGAACCTATTCCTGCATATAGTTAAATATAGATTAAAATGTATGGAAAAGGGAAATAATTTTGAAAATGTAAATTATCTCGCGTCCACTGGCCTAATACTAGAGGGTAAGCAGAAAAAATATATCAAGTAGCAGATAAGGTGCCTATGATACCTTTTTCCAAGCTAAAGCTCTGCAAATTAGAGCACATGCTGCACCCTTAGAAATGCAGATGATAGCTATATCCATATGGTGCTGGGAAATTCCAGGAAACATTTCATAGGGTCAGGTTCCCATTTCTTCTGGTTTCATGTGCCTCCAAGCTTTTTACATGAAGGACATTTACAAAAGAAACCACCAGGTAGCTCCTACATTTTAAGGGCTAGCTTTATGAGGATAGAAAAATTATGGTGTCTAAAGCCTGGAACAAAGTGATTCAAATCTAATTTCTTTTAATTGCATTTTTGGCATTAAACACATGTCTTACAGCAGAAATACAGCTTTTTTATTATTACTTTTTTATGCTGCCAAAATATACAGTGACAAAACTTTCAAAATTTAAGTTTTACACTCTTTGCTTTTAACAAATTATTATAATTTGCTTTTTTATTATAAAAACAGAGTTTCTAGTAAAACTAAATGTTTTGCTTTAATCAAAAGAAAATAAAGGGGGTTTTTTAGTAGTAACACTGATTTTTCTTTTTTTGGTCATTGTTTATAGCAACTTTCAAAAATAAATTATTTTCACAACTAAATTTTAATCTTTTTCAGAGCCAATTATTTTAAAATATACATTTTTACATCTTAACATGCTATAATTTGGAAGATTTATATGACCATAAGGCATACTGGAACAAAAATTCTAGCAACAGCATTTTCTGGAGGACAGTAAACCCACAGATGTATACATGGAAGGAAGGGAAAAAACTCCCACCTGATACTCATGAAAAAATCAACCAAACAAACCAAAACTAAAAAAAAAAGAAAAAAAAAGAAAAAAAAAAAGAAAAACAGCTAAAGTGGGAAAAGCAAAGAAATTGTATACATAATTGATATTAACATCTTGAGTAGAATAAATAATTGACTGATCATTTTGTGTGGACTATGCTACTCATAAGCTATCAGTGATATCACTGCACTGGGCGTTTGTGCTCAGGTGTTGGCAGTGAGGTCTGCAGGGGTGGCCTCTGAGGCCAGGGCTGCCCCAAGTTGGAGGTAGCTGGTTCCAGATGTGTCCAATGGGCTGCCTCTAGGAAGACATTTATAAAAGAAAGAAAATACTTCACAAAAGTGTGAGAAACAGTCATGGGAATTTGAAAGAGCAGAGATTCTGCTGGAAAGTATGTCAAGTCATAAGCATGTCACAGTAGTGATTAGACACAACCAGTAAGGCCTCCCTAGGGACACATTGTGCCTGACTGATATACAATGGAGTGACTGCATTGGCAGATAAGGGAAAAGCAGTTGATGTCATCTAGCTGGACTTCTGTAAGGCATTTGATTTAGCAACATCTCTGTTGCTGAGCTGGAGACATTTAGGTTTGATGGGCAGACAATTTGATGGATAAGGAATTGGCTGGAATGCCACATCCAGAGAACTGCAGTCAACAGCTCAATGTCCAAATGAAGATCAGTAACAAGTGATGCTATCAGGGGTTTCTACTAGTACTGGTGCTGCTCTAAGTCTTTATTAATGACTTACACAGCAAGTTTGTTGATGACACCAACTGAGTCATGCAGTTGAGATGCTTGAGGGAAGAATGCCATCCAGAGAGACCTTGACAGGCTTGAGAAGCAGGTCAATGTGAACTTCAGGAAGAGGATGAGACACTGGAACATGCTGCCCAGAGAAGTTGTGAATTCACTGTCCCTGGACGCAATTAAGATCAGATTGGAGAGGCTTTCAGACACCTGCTGTAATGAAAGATGTCCCTGCTCACAGGGATGTTAGAACTGGATGGTCTTTACAGGTTCCATCCAACTCAAACCATTCCCCTGCAGCCCATGGATAGACTATAGTGAAGTAGATAGTGACACTACAGCCCATGGGAAAGACAAATGCTGATGCAGGGAAACACTATGAGGAGGAAGATGTGTCAGAAAAACTGTTACAGATCGACCACAAGTCCCCATTCCCTATCACCTGTGCTGCTTGAGCAGGGGAGGTAGAGGATTCAGGAATAAAGGACTGAAGTTGAGCCTAGAAAGAGGGGCAGGTGCTGAGGAAAATAGTTTAGACTTTTGAGGTTTCTTTTTGTTTGCCTTTGTTTCTCACAATTCTACTTTTTAATTGAAAAAATATTTTTTTTCCCCAAGTCGAGTCTGTTTTGCCTATGATGGTAACTGATAGGTCATTTCCCTATCTCCATCTCAACTCATGAGCTTGTCATCTTCTTTTGTGCCTGTTGAGGAAGGGGAGTGAGAGACCAGCTGGGCGTATCACAGCCAGCTGAGGTCAACCCATCATAATACTGCATGGGGGAAATGCCAGGCAATACATAGAATTTTAAACTCATCTTGCATCAGCCTCAGCAGCTCATGCAGCAAGATGCCTGCATTGTCATGATTAAGAGCATGCCAACATTCTCTTTGTAAAACCTCTACATTCAGTGGATTAGAATAACAAGGAATTAAAAATTCTTTCTTAGCTGAAATTAAGCATACAGTACTCAGGCTGTAATGGCAATGCTGATGGTGTGTCAGGCTTTTGTAGTGTGATACTAATATTAATTTCTCAAGTATTCAGTTCTAACTATCTCAGTGCTAGACTTGCATAATGACATGGTACTGTAACACTAAGCTTTGCAATGCATCACTCCCAGAGGGGAATCCACCTATCAGAGGAACGTGCCTGTGCTTCCTGTACAGTGTACTGGAAATTTAAGACACTCTTAAGAAGGATCCCAGCTGGCAGCATGCTAAGCAGAAAAAATAGCTAAGGTAATCACTGGGAGATGCTGCAGAAAGGGTAACTTCTTTATTTCAAGGTATACAGAAGATATATTTTTAAAATACTTGTAGCTAACACTATTAAAGATGTAATTTATCTAGTTTTTTATGACAAATTGCTTGTAATATGTCAATGGAAAAAGTATTTTAAAAAATCTACTCCTTCCTGCCTGCCTTCCTGCCTGCCTTCCTGATTTGGCCAATACGGAATTTTTGTAGCAGAGTCTCAGAAGGAGTAGCCTGAAAAAACAACATTTTGCAGGAAACCTTGCTTTCAAAAGTTCCTGTAGAAGTTTGTTCTACCCTTAAATGTCTTTAATTTGAGTACTTAACATGAAGTGTTGGTAAGGGCTTTGGTTACAGCCATTTTGTTTGTGGTTTTCTCAAAGACATTCTTCCCTCATTCTTGAAGTTGCGTGTAGAGTTCTTAAAAATATTTAAATTTGTTACAAGGAAAACAAGAAAATGTGAATTTAAGATGTTCATAGGAGGTGTTGGTACATGGTGAAAATATTCTAAAGATGGTAATTAAAGTGTTTTATTAAACTTTTCTGTTCAATGCCTTTCAGCTTGTCAGGAGAAATTATTGCTACAAGTGTTTTCATTTTCAGAATAAAGCAAAATGATGAGGGATTAGAGAGCAAAATCCTTGTGGGAATGTGTCTTTTAGTTACAGTATTGATGTTACTGTTGCCTGCTGTGTGATGCAGCAGATGTAAATTTGCTGGATGTATTTTTTAGCAATTTATGGAACTAATCACTGTGACAGAGTCTTAAATATATAATACCTTCCTTTCTGTCTTTTTAGAATAATATAGAGATAGTAAATCCCCTGCTGAACATTCCCAAACAGAAATATGTAATAAGTACTTCAATCATTGCAATATCTGGAAAAGTCCTTCACACATGATAAATGTTAGGGAACAAAGTATGGTATAAATAAATTTTATGCTATTTATGTCCTGATGTACAGGAACCATCAACATTGCCAAAAGTAACAAAACATTAAGTTGATAGACATCCTTTCTCACCCATTTGGGACCATAAGTCACTGCTTCAATAGAGATAATGAAAGTGTCGCAAAATATTGAGAAATTTTGGATGAAATTCAATAATATTTCAAGGTTTCAAACCCAAAATAATAACTAAAGAAATCCACTAGGGGCAAAATAGACACACTGTGGAATATGAAGCACAGAGCTTGCAAAGCTCTGGTTCAATAAGTTTCAGATCTCACTGTGAGTCATGGCTGAATCTCACTGTGTCCAGTAGCTGTGCAAAGTCATGGGTAGTCATCATCACTGATTCTACTGCAGCTTTTAAAGACACATTAAGTTCCCTTTATATTCAGAACCATATTGACAATTAAGAAAAAGCCTATCTCCTTCTGTGAAAGAAATAGGTTGGCACAAACGAATTCTGTTTCTCAGTTTGTGGTCAAGCAAGTAGCACACAGTTATTTGAATCTTATGTTGTTTATTGAAACTGTCACTTCCTTTTAATGTTCATCACATCTAGATGTATGAAGACTTCTTTCCAGCCTTTGCAAAAGTTATTAGCAAAATTTGACTTTTTGCATGTTTTCTACTCTGAATGTTGGTCAAGCTGTGGATTTCAAAAAGGTAGCTTTGAAATTAATTAATGTGGACTTAATAATTAAAACAGCAGTATCAGCACCCAGTAATTTCTGCTACATTAGTCAGTTCACAGAGTTTATTTAGTTTATCTGAATTAATTAATTCTTCTTTCAGCACAGTCATTTATTTTCAAGGTAACTGCTGTTTTGAACTATTCAGCCATCCTAGTGAAAAGAATTCACTGTGGTATTAGGGAATTATATTGCTCCTCTCTTTTTATCTTAAAAGCCTCTAAGTGTGTGTGGTGGCTGTAATGGAAAAAATGTGACTGTTTTCCTAATAGAATGACATTTCCTAGGGTACATTTTTGTGGTTATGAACAGTACATGGCATATTCTGTGGCAGAAACTGTTAAAACTGACACATGAAAAGGTTTGCCTTTTTTGTTTAGCAAAAAAATAAGAGTTAATCTTTGTATAACTCCAGATTTCTAAAGCCAGATCTTGAATTACACCATATCTTCACTTACTGTAACTGAAAAGAATGCAAGCAGAACAAGAGCTTGGCCAGCCCTCAGTTCCCAGTGCTACAGTACAACCAGCACTATGTAGTACTGAACACAACCTCAGACATCACTTGGTTTACTAACACTTAAAGGTCTCCCACCATTACAAAGGTTACAAAAATAACCCATAGTTCAGAAAAATAGGAAATATAAATCTGCTGTTGTTATGCTAAGCAAAAAATGGATATAGCAGGGTTAGTGTTATGATAAGTGTTCTGGTTTAGGTTAGAATAGAATGGATTCTGTTTTATGATTTTACTTTAAAGCTGAAGCTCCTCTAAGTAACTGTATTTTCTGAAGCTGCCAGTTTGTTTGAAAAAGTGGCCAAAATGTTGGCAATCAGCACTATAGTATCTTCACATGTTTGTTGTATTTCTGGTAAGCAAGTAAAGGATTTTTTTTCTTTTTTTTTAAAAAGAGAAAATAAAAAAAAAAAGAGAGAAACAACCCCAAAACTTAAATATTTCCAATATAATGCTCCAAATACACTCTAGATTGCAGAAAACTAAATGTATATTCCTTCTACAAATCTATTGACATGTTCATGTGAAAATAATTTTCTTTATAAAAAACCTTCTGGGCATTTCATTTATAAGGAATGCTAATTACATTTAACTGCTTTTTAAAAATAAAGCATATAAATAACAGGTAAAATTAATTTGTGAGCTTGTCCTTGATGAAGCACAGAAGTGTTTCCAGATGGAACTGATTATGTTTAATCTTCGTTGTTACAGAGAAAAAGTAATCCAAAAGACAACAGTAAATAATTGTTTTTCTACCTTGGTTTAAGTCTGTGTTATCAGTGTTATTCAATAATATAGATAAATAGCAGAAAAAGGTCACATTGTCCAAATAAGTATTTCTTGATAAGAATAATACTTTCTTCTTTAAGAAGTATTATTGAGCCAGGATTATTTTTAGTAGATGGGAGGTTGACAGTGTTAAAACTGGTCTAGGGAATCCTGCTGTGGCAGGGGGGTTGGACTAGATGATCTTTCGAGGTCCCTTCCAACTCCTAATATTCTGTGATTCTTGAAGTGAATGTCATTGTTCTTTTGTCTCTTGGGAAAAAAAAAATGTCGAGTAGTGTTTGAAATAAATTGCATGTTTTAACCTTAAAGAAAGAACAAGGCCCACTAATTAATGCTTGAGATTACATGTTGTCTTGGTTTAGTTTTGTTTTAAGGATCTATATCAATAACAGACTCACGTTATTGGACTTGTCTTTTAGTGAGGAAAAGTATTCTAGTTTCACACTGCTGATGTAAAAGAAGACTAGTTAGGACATCAAGGTCACAGCCCCTTGAACCATCGTCACTTTGTGTATAATTATTTTTTCCTGACTAGCTTATCCACTAAGCTCCATTTACCAGGAAATCTTCTATCAATATGAGTATGAGATGTTAACAAAATACCCAGGAAAATGAAAAGGGGTTGAGCTGTTAAGCAACATATCAGTATTTGGTGGAAAAAAACCCCAAACAAACAAACAAAACCCCAAAAACTGAAGAGAAGAAGGAGGGAAGGGAAAAGAAAAAAAAAAGCATCAGGAGAAGTATAGAAATAAGGAAATAACTGATTTCCTTAGAAGTTATATAGGGTTATTGTATAGAATAACCATGAATGTATCCTCATACTCATCTTTCTTCAGCTTGATGCTTCAGAAATTGTTTTTGCTAGACAAAGATCTACCAAAACCCTTGCATTCTTAGCTTCTCTTTTTTTCTGCTAAACTCCAGAAAGGTTCTCTGTATTGTGAAAGTGAGAGTTTTAACTAGATCACTATAAGGTGTTAGAGAATATTCATTGATGATGTGAGAATTGTTATGCACAGACTGTTTTAGAAAACCCTTTCATTGCTCCAGAGTTTTACAATCCTCATTTGTATCAGGTCACTGAAGTAGAACAACATTTCTGAGAGAAGGGGTGATATATACAACAAAGTAGATGAATACATTACACTGAAAACTAATGCAACTTTTACAGTGTCATTTTTTTCACATTAAGATATTTCTGTAGATTATGAAGCCTAAAGTCATTTCTCTTAACTTATGATAAAAAGGAGATGTTTTACAATATCTGCACCAAAATCTCTTATTAAATACTTCAGGAAAGAACATAAAGCAAACAGGTGAAGTAGTTTTTACTGTTTCACTTCTAAATGTTATAATTGCTTGTGTACTGCAATACAACCCAGAATTCCTATCTGACTAGTGGAATTTCTTATACTAAGGAATATATAAATATTGTAAGATGAGACAGTACAAAAACTAGGTTTCCCCACCATCACCACATGCACAAGCAGAAGAAATTATTAGAGAACCATATATAATCCTGATTGAATTCTCTGAATGTTCCTTTTTCACCATCTGAGATTAAATCATTCTCTGTACATGGGCTTTTGCACTATTGCTATTGAAGTCATTACAGATAAAACCACGGAAAGGAACCAAGTGAATATGTGTAATTTTAATTTAAACAGAATGGAAGTATTCATATGGTCATTCAGCGTTTCAGCCAAGAGAGTAGGTAATAGCATTTCCAATTCACTTCTGTTTATGCCTAAAATACAGAAGAAAAAATACACAGAAAAAAAGTAGGTACAAATAAGAAATTACAACCTTCATGATATTTCAATATTCTCTGCAAAATTGAATTATTCTTCTCTATTGAATGAGCATCAGCTCCTTCTCAACTTGCTACTATTTCAGCAGAGAGGAGCTTGCCTGATGTCTGCTACTGTTGCAATGATGGAATGAACTGGGATTAAAATAAACCCCACTGTCAGGCCAGAGATTGAGAAAGGAGTGACTGATGCTCCTACTGTTGTCAGAGTGATATAGCGGAGATTGTTGCAAAGCCTATACCCCTCCTCCAAAAACAAAGTCTATGCTCCCCAGACCTCAATTTCTCTCTCAGTGATGATAGATTTATATAATGTCATATTATACTTTTAGTTAATTCCTGGTTAAGTGTTTTTCACAATCTGTTTTATAGAAGAGGAAAAAATAAGAAAAACAGAAGGCAATAAATTGTGCCACCATTGCTCTTCTGACTGCACTTACTCCACAAAAATGCCAGGATTCTGCAAAACTTCCATGTAAGTTTCCTCCTCTTGAATGGATACTCAAGGTCTTATAGTGGAAGTTTGTCCTTCAGTCTCCAAAATTTGTAATGATTTTAGTTCTCCTGGAGTTGTACTCTTGTCTAATAGTGGACTAATAGGGGAATAGTTAATGAAAGAGCCAGTTCTCATAAAACAAAGTCCATTTTGAACAAAAACAAACCTGTAAAACCTACCAGAAAATAAAAAGACGAACTTACTCTGCTTAAACAGATAATATATTTAAAAAATTAATCAATCTTAACCAATCAGTATAGGTAGGACAAAAACATATTGTCTTGGAAGCAAATAAAAATATATCTGTCATAAAGAACAATTATACATTAGTCTCTTAATATTCTATGCTTCCAACATATCTGCAACTAAAAATTAAAAAGAGCAACTTGAAGTTAAGAGCCAAAATTAATTTAAGACAAAAACTCTAATCTAAACTTTTGCTCACAAATGTGAGGCTCCTAGACACTAAATATGGCAC
This sequence comes from Galbula dea, assembly GCA_013399015.1. Classification (NCBI taxonomy): domain Eukaryota; kingdom Metazoa; phylum Chordata; class Aves; order Piciformes; family Galbulidae; genus Galbula; species Galbula dea. The sequence goes on along the minus strand of VWZX01007013.1, from coordinate 1,279,103 downwards.
TCAAAGTAAGTACCAAAATTCAAGTCTATAATCCTCAAAACATCCTGAGAAGAGATTACTGACATGTTAAGATTCCCTTAGGAAAATTTCTCAAGATGCATAGCATGCTGCTGCCATGAATGGCCAGGACTGTTGCCATCTTGGCATGGCTGAGCTACTACACACTTGTTTGACAGGACATAGTCAAACTTTGCTCAAGGCCTCAGTTGGAATGGGAGCTAATCTTTAGTATAGATACCTAAAACACACTACAAAATCAGATCAACACAACATTCAGCAACAATTGCTACTTTAATTGAAAAATGTGAAAGTGAGGATTGAAAGAAGGAAGCTATGGTTATCCTTATTAAATATCATATCATATTTTTACTCGTTTAGAATATCTTTCGTACAGTCTCAATATCCTCTCTCTTTCCTCTCTCTTTTCTCCTTAAACCATTGTAGTTTTGTAGTATTTTTCTAATTGCCTCACCTAACAAAAAAACATTTACTATGCTAATTCTGAACAAGAATTTTAAACAACCTGTATCTAAACTATATGTGGTCATACTGGTATGATGTAGAAAAATTTATTATTACAAGAACTTTTAGATTGTTAATTCTTATTCTGTTTCCTAGGCATCCAGTGTTAAACACATTTAGAACCATGATACTGGGCTAGAGATCTGGTACAACTGTTTTTATAGTTCAGAGGAAATACTTTTCCTCTCTTTGAAAGTATTTGTTAATGCATTACTGCTAGGGCCCAAAGGATGACATTCATAGAAGAATGTATTTTTTACTTCTTTTCAGGTCTAATTTGACAGCTCTGCTAAGTTGTTTACAAATAACTTATGTGGAAATTACACTTATATTCTCTTTAGTGATTATTAACTTATTTCATAACTTTATGTCTACTTCAACTGTTATATTTAATGTTTCTGTCTTCATTAGAGTGAACTAGAACTGAAATTGTGTCTCAGTGGAATCTGTCAGGATTTCCTCCACCTTTTAGTTTAATCTCTACCCAGCCCTATCACTATAATACCATTTCCACAGAACTATCAGTAAAGATTTTGGCTTTCATGAGGCCACATCATATTTTAACAAACATTTTTCTCTGTTAACCATTGATGTGACATGCTATGAATTTGCAATTAGTGTTTTTATATTTATAAATTTGTAGTTAGAAATTATTTGTTGGTTATAAGGAGCATCTGTTCTTCCCACATAATTGGGATAATATTTGCTAACCAAGGAAGACAGGGTAGATTACAGCAAAGCAATTCTCAAACCATACTAGGTCTCAAACTGAGTTACAAACAATTTTTCAATGTCATTGATCTTTATATGAAACTTCCATCATTCAGGAGAATCACTAGGGAATGCAGATAACCTAAGGAAAAATTACTCTTGTTCCTCTACCATTTATTTTTCTTCATTGCTCTCTGTATTTGCACAAAATGAGGCAAGTTCACCTAGTATTAAGGTTCAGAACTTAACGGATTTGTTGGCAATGAGTTTGTATTAGACACATTCTAGTTCATGTATACCTTGCTGATCCCTCACTTGCTGATTCTTTTTATGAGAACTTCTCTACAGTCAATGTAAGTTCTTCTAAAGTTGAATTAGAAGCTAAAGCAATTTATTGGAAATACACTTAATATATGTATCTGGCTGTCAGTTGATTAAATCACAGAATCACAGAATAGCCAGAGTTGGAAGGGACCCATTAGGATCATCTAGCCAAACTCATGTCTAGGCACAGGACAACTCCATAGTCACACCATGTGCCTAAGTGCCTTGTCCAAGTGCTTCTTAAATTCTGTGAGAGTAAGGGTCATGACACCATCCCTAGGGAGCCTGTTCCAATGCTCAACCACCCCCTGGGTAAAGGAGATCCTACGAATATTCAATCTAAATCTCCCCCGGCACAATTTCATGCCATTCCCCCAAGTCCTGTTGCTATCCAACAGAGAGAAGAGGTCAGCACCCAGCACTCCCTTTCTGATGAGGAAGTTATAGACAGCTATAAGGTCTTCCCTAAGTCTCGTCTTCTCCAGGCTGAACAGACCAAGTGTTTTCAGCCTATAGAACAAGTGCTTTCAGCATTTGTACATTTACAAATTTTCACAAGTGTCTGCTTATTTACACAGTTTTATAAAATACTCCTACTGTTTTTTTATCTTAAGAAAATATGCAGATATCAATGACAGCATCCACTGAAGAAAAGAAGTCATGAGGCAATTGTTCATTTAAAAGAAACAAAACAAGTTAAATCAAAGTTTAGTCGCAAATCATCCTCAGTAGAATTCTCTTAATCTAAATTTATTTCTCTGTATATTTACAGTATCCAAAGATGTCAGACATCTTAATGGAGCTGCTAGATACTAAACAAGTTCAGCTGACAACCTGTTTTCTATGCCTGAAGAACAGAAGAGCCTTACTAATAGCATCTTGAATGACAATAGATGACTAGTTTGGTCAGCTAAACTGAGCACTCTCTTGTCTGAAATGTCTAAATATGAGCAAGGTGTCTAATTTCTCATTATAGAAGGTCCCTTATCTATTATACTTCCACAAACTGCTTCACGAGACATGCCACAATGACTTTTCAATTAAGTATAATCAATTTTGTCTGATCAGGTGATTAATGCTACGACGTACAAAGTAAAGGGTGGAAAGCAAGTAATGGGACTATGTGTCATGCCGGTAGATTAGGAAGAAATGAAGCACTAGTTACATCAACACTGCTAGAAGAAATTATGAACTTAATATGAATTTCTGGCTTGGACATTTTCTTATTACCTTTACAGTCTATCTGTAACTAAGTAGGGGATATTTAAAATTTTACATTGATAGCCCAGCCTGAGAGTCTCTACAATGCTTTCTGTCATGTAGACACATGATAATTATACATTACAGGGTTGATCCTGTAGACAGTTAGCTAGTTAACTTGAGACTGGTCACTTTGGGCCCATCAAACTGTGTGATGACTTGGTCCAGACAAGACTGTAAGAGGGACTATAATAAAGATCATCATGCACATAAATTGTGCTGGATTGTCTCACAGTTCCATAAGGGCTAAATCTGAGTATTGGAGTGAACAATACAGTAGACACAAAGGCATGTTTCAGTTCAAAATATATTTCAGACATAGCCACTTGACTTTTCTTCTTTAGCCAGCTTCCTACAACTTAGGACAGCTCTAAGTATAGATACAATCTGGATTTTTTTTTTAATCACATTCATCTCCATGTGGAGTGGAAAAGACAAAGACTGAATAGAGAGGGGTGAGACTTCACATTCTGTAGCTAAACAAATGAAAAAAAGATGTGAACAGCACTATACCTTACAAATACAGACTGCCATATGTAGCCCTAAGTCAGTTATAATTGTTATATATTCACACTTTATATAAAACAAAACAGTGAAAATTTTTCACCAAGTGACATGGTCCAGATTACATAACCAAATTTGCTTTTCCTTCCATTTCCCCCTTTGGGTGAATAGCCACACCTACACAGTATTAACAGTATGTGAAAGGCACTCTGTTAGGAACTGTGCAAAGGTATTTTCTGGAAAAGTGCTAGGTGAAACATGTCATTTCTTCCCAGAAGTTTGATAATGATTTAGTCTATGCTTTAAGCTTGCTTTATGTACCCAGCTTGATTACTTATCCGAGTCACATACTGATTGAGGCCAGCTGTAGTTCGTAAGTCAGCTGCAAAAATGTAAAGAAAGCTTTATCTGAGATAAAGGAAATACTGTTGAAACTAATGGTCATAATCAGTGTCCTTCATTTAATACTGTAAAAACAATTATGTTTTCTGAAACTCAAGTATCCACAGTAGGCAAATGTCTGTGATCAAGCAAAAGTACATAAAATCTGCTCAATGGAATGTGAGCATCACTGAGAATTTCTAAGTTTATCTGTAAGTGCATAAGTAGAGTACCAGCAGAGAAATAATAATGGATAAGTGCAGACGCCAGGTAGTAGCAGTAGAATTCAGGGTGGGGGGAGGCCGTTTGGGAAACTATATCTTAATCAGTAGAAAAGATACAGGAGATGAAAGTGAAGTCTCTTGTTTGAGTCATCTTGTGTTCAGGGATAAAAAAAAAAAAATCTCTTTCAACTAGAACAATTTGTTCTCCTACTGGAAACAGCATACTGAATCCTGAACTTTGACTAATTGTTAGATCAAATGGGGTTATATTATAGATTGTTCTCAAAGCATTTTTTAATAAAGTGCTGATATTGTCAAAAACAAACAAACAAACAAGATTATTAGTAAAAGTTCAGTGTTCTGTCATCTGTCATTAAAACAGGCAGCTTATTAATTTGAACTTTATTTCAAATTAAATTGTTGCTGTAGTATATTTGCTGTGTTTGGGTAATTTTGTTTGAAAAAAACCTGGTAAATAGAAGTCTTATATTACAAGTGAAAATTCTTGAAAAGATCATATTGTCTTTCTCACTGAGCACAGCAGCTGCAAAATTATTCTGCCCAAGGCATAAGAATCAAATATTGTTAAGTACAACCCTATTGCTGTTATGATCTCTCTACTGTCCTCAAGGACTGTCATGTTTCTGATATCAATTTATTTATATGTCCCTTTTTGTAACAAGTCTTTGTGCCCTTGTATACCCTCAGCCTGTTCATCTGCATTCACAGCTATGGACTTTCAAGACTGGAGGGACAACAGACAATAGTTCTTCCTGGAGCTCTGGTGTTGTACTAAGAATAAGATAAACTACCTCATTTCCTAAGAACACTGAGCCTACTTGCACACTAGGGTCAGAAAATGAAAAGAAATATTACTGCCTTTGATTTTTTTCTCAATAAAATTTAAAATATCAGAATTATCTACTAATAACCCCTCATATTTATGCAAACTTTCATCTTGTGCTTTATACAAAAGCCTATCACTCAGACTTTCTAAGGAACAGGTAATTAATTTCACCCTTGGTAAATATTAACACTAGTAGAAAATATAGCTGTATCATTATTGCTAAGAATTGTTTATATAAAACTGTAAGATGTGCTGTCTTTACAAAGAAAGAAAAACATTCTGAGCTGCTAAAGCTAATTCTAGACAAAAGACAAAGCAAACAGCTGCAAACCAAGGCATAAGACAGATCTCATAAAAGCTGAGGAATGTTAATTTTCACAAAACAAGGAGAAATAACTTATGTATTTTAAAGGAAGTCTAAATATCTCTGTATAAATAAAGACATAGTTCCTTCTAGTTGTACAGATGCAGTGTGTACAGATAGTAATTCATACTTTCAGTTTTACTTGTTGACCTCAATTTATCTCATCTAATTTTAGGTAACAAACATGTATAATTGAAAACACCCTATGTAGTCTATTAAAAGAGATACATATCTCCAAAATGTGAAGCATAATCTAGAAACACATGATCTTACTTAGATGGAAAGCCTTGGCTAATGATAAAAGCATTTTTAAAATATGTTTTCTTTTAATGTTTATGTCCTTACACGTATATATTAGAAAGCACATCATATAGTTTGGTCTGTATAGGAAAAGAAACTACTAACTTTATCTGTCTTGTTACCTGCAGGGGGGTCATGAAACAATCTAGATTGCAAGTTCCTGTAGAAATTGTCTGTCTGTTACTACTTTGTCAAGAACTCTGAATTTAACTCTGACCTAATTTAGCCAGGTCTTTCTACACATTGTACAATTGTCCCATAACCAAAGAATCTTCATAGTTTTGTCCTCTAACAACATTGTTACTACTTGTAAATTAATAGATCCAATCAAATACTGATAAAAGAGTCAATCTGCTCTTGTAGAAGAATGGAAATTTATTCTCATCCTAAAAATAATCTGTGACCTGTTTTCTTCTGAAGCTACTTGACTAATAATCTGTTACAGCCTATGTATACCAGGACAGCATCTTAGCAACTACACAATTTCTAAGTTTACAGAATTTCTCAATATCTTCCACATTCACCATAAAGTGCATAATGCCACTTTTACTAACCAATAAAAATTTAATAATTTTTTAAAGGAACTGGAAATTCAAAGGCCATAATTGTGTATATATAAATAATATTTAAGGCCAACCATATCTTAGATTTATTGCAGCTAATAGTGCTGAAAGTACTTAATCAGGGTTGACTCTCCCATAGAGGTCTTTACAAGCATAATTAATATCATGTAAGACGACTAGTTCTGGACTTTCTTATATATGATTTTAATATACTAAAAAGCTAGAACACAGGAAATGATTAGTGAGAGAATTTCAAAAGATTTATGCATCTCTGGTGAGCACCAAGATATTACATTCAACAGTCAGCCTAGTCACCAGAAAATGAGATATTTTGCTACTTTTCACAAAAGTAAAGTGTTTGGAGGTTTTTGTTTCCTTTCCTCCAGTCTTCTTACACACAAAAATACACACTACACACAAGCCCACACAGACTGCTTTGCAAGCATAGTAAAAATTAATGACATTGAAACTAATGAGTGAACATATACATTTTAAAAATTGTGAAAAAATTCCTTGGTTTTGTCACAGGTTAAATTTCTGAACAAGGCAACCATCAGCAGGTTTAAATACTTTTACTGTATTTTACTGTTTTCTTGAAGTCTTTTTTGTATTTGGTGTCATGAACACATTCCTGAAACAGCAGAGACGAATTATTTTATGTGATGCAGCCATCAAACAGATTAAGTAAAACTAATAACACTTATTACAGGAATTCTATATTTCATCCCAAAGGTTTCATGGGCATCTACATCAATCAAAACATGTTTCAAAGATTTCAGCATCATCCCTTTTATGGACTAATTCTCCATTTATAACAGAACTTTTTTTTCCCCAGAAAGTCTTAGTTTTCACTTTTGTTTTCAAAACTCATTTTTTTCCATAAACTCTCCTTTTATAAAAATGAAGAGGGTGTAGGTACACACATGTATATGTAGAGCATTTTAAAGGATGCTGGATGCTAACAGTTCAACAAGTAAAGGGTGTCCTGAGGAAAGCAGCTGAGGTGGTAATCCAAATTCTAATGGCACCTACCAGGTTCATAATGCCCTGTCTGGAGCTGTGTTAGCTGCTGAGTCCATGATTCATTTGATCTTGATGCTTTTTTAAAAGAAGATACTTGAAACTTATATTCTGATTGTCCTGTAAGTAATGATCCCTTTGAACTAGTCTGTAGCCTATGAAGGATCCATAAGCAGTTCAGAAACTGCCTGGCAGAAAATGCCTTCACATTAGAATTATTAATTGTAATTAAAAAAAAAAAAAATGTAATAGCCATCCTCTACTTACTGTAAATGTACATCATAGTAACATTTTCAGAATGAAATTACACTAAGGAGGGGTACATGTAAGATTTACATGATCTAGTTGCCTATGGTAGTAGACAATTTTATTCTAGGCTTGTATCTGCATGTTGTCCTTGGTCAAAAAGAAGTAAGTTTGTAGGGCCCAAACTGGTAGCCTGAACAGAAACTTGAAGTGTCATCTTTGTTCCTCTGAGATATCCAGGGTATAAGAGGCTGTCAAATACAGCACAGAAACAATGAGAGTCTTATGGAATAGCAGCTACTGACTGTTAGGGATACTATTGGTCATTCCAGATGGTAAATGGGCAAAGGAAATAACCCTCTTCCTCTACTACTTGCCCCATTTGTATAATTTTGACTTTTTGGGGGGAACTGAGGATGAAATACATCAACTGAACCATAGGATTTATGCCTTAAGTATGTTTAGACAGAATCTGGTATTTCATGTGCTTGTCTTTTATTTATATTTTTCAATTGTACCATAAGAATGTTGTGAATATGATTTTTTATCTGAATTCAAGTAAAAGGAGCCTTCATAAATATTTACATCAGAAAAGAACTATAGAATACACTAGACCTGGTCTAGGGAATCCTGCTGTGACAGGGGGGTTGGACTAGATGATCTTTTGAGGTCCCTTCTAACTCCTAATATTCTGTGACTCTGTGAATTGTTGTAAAGGTGAACAAGCAAGCTTCTGAGCTGTCAGAATGCAGGAGATCTCCATAGCTTGTGGCTTTGGGAACAAATAATGAAATTTTATGAGAAATACTAAAACTGTCTGATAAACAAGGATTTTGATTCACATATATAATGTCAAGAGGTTGAGATTTATTTCTAAGTACTGAAAATTATCATAAAACAAACAATCCCTTTAAAGACACAGAAACCTGTAGGGTAGTGACTTTAGGAAAAGTTAATTCTTGTTTTTAATAACTTAGTCTAGACACTAACGTTTTTCTCACTCTTGAAATGATTAACTGAACCAGTAAGCCTGTAGCTGTTCTATGGAGTGACCTTTTATAATTAATAATTTTACCCTGAAGCCTAGAAAATTTTATCATAACTAGTATTTTCCATGAAAACTTCAACTTCCACGAAGAACTGTATCTTGGCAAAAAATAAAAAAGAAAAAAAAATCTTAACAAGCTAAAGTGGAAAAAGGTTAGGAAAAAGGTGAAAGAGATCTCTGGCAACAGTTATTAGCAAGAAAGAAGAAATGAGTAGATGAGCATAATATCAAACTTTTTCTGAGTGATCCTTCTGCACATTTTGGTACAATTTGACTTTTGGTGCAATACAGTTGTATTATTCCCACTGGCTAACAAACTACAAAAGAATGATACCAACTGTGACCTCAATTATCACAGTTTTACATGACTAGGCTAAAGACACTAACCGTCCTTACCAGAGGAACAGATGACGTTCCTATCATGTTCTTATCAGATGGTGTCTGATGAGAGTATTTCCTCTGTGTGTGATTGCATTTAGGGTTCTACAGAGAGTGGATACTTTATAGAGCTAAGATGATGTTTTATGGAAGTGAAGAGCTGGCTGTTGCTGGGCATGGAGAACATAGCAACCTGCTGAGAAAATTTAATAAGTACCACAGGATAAAATCTCCTAACTGTGTCGAGTGGCAATGTTCCTGGGAAATATAAGCAATATTTCTACTGGACATCAAAAGTTTTTTCTAAGCTCTAAGCTTTCCTATATTTGTATATTCAATGAACATATAATCAAAGGAGAAATCAAAAATAGATGATAAAAAAAACCCAACTGTGTTACTGTATTCACACTCTCTGTATGGAACCTGACTATGCTAAGACAGTGCTAAAGATGAATCTCACTTAAAAAATGCACAAATAGGCACACACATGTTGGCTTGGTTTGTTAATTTTGGAATTAATTGATTCAGTTCATTGTTCCCTGATCCTTTTACTGATCTGAGGTTTGTTTAGGTTTTTTCCCCCCTTGTTTTACATATGCACTATACTTACAAGTGAAAACATATTTAGACACATAACTTACATATTTATATATGTGAATATTTATACCTTGGGAAGACAATGATTTTCCTGAGTTTCTTGATGAAGACTAGTTTTGTTAGTGTTTGTTAAGTGTAACAGGCATGCCAGTATTTCAAGCAGGCTTCTCTTTTCTGAAACAGATACTTTTGTCTTTGATTCCACCAATCCTTTTATCCAGGAAAGCTCCTTACCTCATTTTAGCTGTCAACATTAACTAGATCACCTGAAACAGTACTAGTGTTAACTGCACAGGAGTTCCAGCATATTACAAAACCTCTCTAAATCATATAGATGTAGAAAACTAATTCAAAGGTAGAGATAAAAATGAACATGTGTAAACATTACTTTTGTCAAATTAGAAAAAGCATATGACTCACAGTAATTTCCTATTAGGACATTTCATAAAATGTGGTCTAGTGGTTAGGATTCTGTGTTCTCACTTCTGGGACCTGGGTTCAATTCCTGGTCAAGGAAGCTTTGTTCTGACCTAGTCTTAGGGAATCCTGCTCTGGCAGGGGGGTTGGACTAGATGATCTTTTGAGGTTCCTTCCAGCTCCTAACATTCTGTGATACTGTGATAAGAATCTTTTTCTAAATAAATGCACTAAACTTAAAAGATAATTTGTAGATAATCAAGAAGAAAAGGAAGAGTAATCAGTCAGATGTAATGAAGAAATTATTAATGAAATAATACTTTATAATATTAAACCATTTAATTAAGTGTTGTATAGCTTTAATTAACGCTCTTGATATGAAAATGAGTAGTGTCAGCCTCACAGATGGGATGATAACCATGTTGAAAATACATTTTGAAAACTAACAATATATGGAAATGATATTCCACAAGACTTCCAACAACAGGGGTTTGGGGGTTTTTTTCAAGTTTACTAGATTCTCAGTGTGCCAAAGACCTAAAGACTCTACTTGTGGTCAAAACTGGGAATATTACGTTTATACAGTTATATATTCAACACGTGTCACTGTCTACTTATTGAGACTTCTTACAACACAAGTGACTCCCTCATCAAGGAGAATGACCATACTGTTTCAGAAGAGCAATAGTCTGTTTTACAGTAGGTCCATGTCTAGGTGGCTTCCCACCAGATTAATAGGCCATGAAAGATTATACTGATGTTTTTTTAATGAATCCTCATTCATAAATAACAGTCCAGCTGTTTTTCACAGTAGGATGCCATAGTACTGAAGAGCTATTACCAGGCTGGCACCTGCCCTCGTCACTTTACATCTTAAAAAGTCATTTCGATTACAGTTAATTTCATTTATTTTGAAATAGTTTATATGCAAAAATGACATATAGATGACCAGAAAGGTCTTCAGAATACTCAGCTTGGTTCTAGTCATATTATGTAGGTCAGGGAACTATAAATATGTAAAATTCTTTGCAGATACTCAAAAATCCTTGCTGTACCCCAATGAATAATCAGTAAAACAGAACAGGAAAGTTTAACAGAGAAATTAGACAAGGAGTTCATTAATATAAACCTTTTTATATTACCAATAATTGATAAACAGTTGTTTCACCTGACCATGATTTTCATATCAACTCGAGCAGCTTGCAATCTTAATTTTAAAGTACATATTTACAATAAAATAAATATTTTCTAATGTTTTTTCACTTTTAAGACAGGTAGACAGAAGAACCCAGGGAGATTTTTAAACCCCAACAACTATCTTTATAGCTAATCACAATTGCTTTTTATGTACACACATGAAGCATCAAAGTTATCTCACCTAATATTAGAAAACTAAGCTTTCAATATCTTGTGTAGTAGTGGAGAGAGACTTACAACATATCTAATTGATCCAGAGCCTGTAAACATCAAATAGCCCTTAGGTTTTATATCAGCTAGAAAAGAAATGTAGGAATCCTTGCTTGGTGCTCAACATTAGACAAAAATAACCCAAGCTTAAATGTTTGTAAACTCATGTAGGCTACAGGACATGTGAGACTCATTCTCCTAAACCAGGCAGACCAGACCAGACATTACTTAGATGCCTTCTTGATTGAGCACTAAGGTTTCCTTACAAGAAAGATCACGAAGAGAAAGCAGGAAGCCTCACACTTTGTGTTGTCATACAGTCAGGTAATGGTATTCTGAAACCCACATTAGAGGAATGCATAAGTAGACTGACTGCAAAGAATTATATGCTCTGATAATAACCCATAACTCAAATGTGTACTGATGTAATGTTATTTTTCCATAAACCCTTGAAAATAAACAAGCTTTGGAGAAATTTTCATAAATATGTAAACACTTAAAGTATTTTCAGTGGAATCAATCTCAATCAGTAGAGATTTTTTAACTTCACAATGAACAGAAAATTGCAGGAGGGCTTTTTTATTATTATTTCATGTAATATAGACAACAATTTCACTAACTCATTTACCACTATTATTTTCTTTCAGTTTAGAAGGAAAATAGTTTGACATATAATGCAGGTTCTCTTGGTATTTCGTCAAATTTGTTTTATGCCAGCAGCAGTCACTGATTTTAATTGAATGGAAACAACAGCTCTCGTCCTCCATTGTCACATTGTTGGATTTTGTATCATTGAATTTCAATCTGGTTTCACTGGGACCTGATGAGTGTGGCTTACCAACCTCTGAGTCTCCTTGCTCTACTCCTTTCCAGGGCAGCATTGTTTGCCTTTTGTCTGCTCTCTGATGAAATTGACACCATTTTACCTTTTGTGACTCCTGTGTCATTTTCTGTTGACAGCATCTAGCAATGGTAACAGACCAGTGTCCTTGTGGAAGGGGCAGAAACCATTGATTGGCTGGGTGTATTAATGCAGACCCTTTAAAAGTCATGCAGACATGGCTTTGTGCTAACTGGCAGCTGAATGGGGGCTAGTGAGACATGTTATTAACCACAGATAACAGTCAGCACCTTCTATTCACTAGCAATGTCACATTGTACCATGTGAGGAACAGTTGGTAGTGAAATTTGTTAAAGCAATTCTTTCCTCTCTATACACATCCTGGGCTGAAGCTGTTTGAGGCAGAAGAGTGGAAATAGTGTTCTGATTAGACTGATGTTGGTAGGATGCTCATATAATTTCCAGGGAGCTGAAACATTTAATTCAATCCATCTGCACTTCACAGCTAAAATCTCTTTAGGACAACAAGATAGGCCCTGCTGACATGGGAGGTTAAATGTTTACTGTGGATAGAGAATTTTTAATTGCCTTTTTGGAAATGAATGATTAAAAGTGGTTACAAGAAGCACCTGGCTATGTAAGTCCTATCCATAAAACACAAGGGAGATATGAGAGTTACACCAAATTATTCCACTATGATCCCTTTAAATATGAAAAAAAGTGAAAATACCAAAGCTTTAAAATCATGAACTTTAAAAAACATTTATTTTTTAAAATAAAGTGTCTGGGAAGGGCAGAATGGTCTTTGTGCAAGCTTCCTTGCTGAACATGAAGGACTTATTGAGCTCCACTTCACACTCAGCAATAAAATCAGATCTGTTTTCATCATATTTTCAAGATTTACATACATATTTCAGTGTTTTTTCTAGATTAACGAATTTGCCAAGAGTTGAAGTAAAAAGTACAGTGGGAACATTGTCTTCCTTTTCCTTGGCTTACAATGTCATGAATAAGAAAAACTAACCAAAGTAATTTGAATTTTCATCAGCATTCTGAAAATATAACACTTCTCATATTTTCCTCAGAAACTGAGCATTTGGATTCTAAGTCATCCTGTGAACAAATTCAAATGCTGATGGCAGGTCAACATTTCTGACAAACAGTTATACTGTGTAATAGAGTATACTAGCTCATGCAAAATGTCACATCAAAGAAACCAGCTTCCACGCTATAGCTGTCTCACATCCAGCCACCTCTAAGCGCTACTAGAGTAAATTCAGTTTGTCTTCATCCAGCCATTTAAACATTTCTAAATTATTGCTATGTATTGGGGGAGCTGAAGGGAAGTGCAATTCCCCACTGATTCTTATAATACAAGTAGGACCCACAAATATATAAGCAGGACCTGGAGGACCTACAAATAAGTACTGTCAAATGATCAAGCAAAAAGACGGTATGTGCTGTATTTTGAGGATAATTAAAATGCCACCTGCTGTGACATTACACATGTACTATTCCATAAACTCAGTAGAATGATATTTTCTTTATTGAGTGCTTTTCTTTACAACAGTTATTGTTTTGCTCCACTGTGGCACAGTGCTGCCTACTTAGGTTATTATTCACTACCTATGGTTCTCAAACAGATATTTCCCATTGTGAACAATGTCATTAGTTTAATTATTTTTCTATATTGTTTTTTAAATAGCAAACATAGATACTTTTTTATATGTGACAGGGAAAAAAATAAAAAAAAAGGAGTATGATGTCATTTATATTCATCTGCACCACAATAAAATTCATTCCAGTTTTGACAGAGCATTTTGCCCCTTATTAGAAAACGATTTGGCAATATACTGCAATTCTGTATACATTATCATAGACTACTATTGCCAGAACACAACTGCAGATGATCTCTTCAGCTGAGATGCAGCATCTCAACAGTGGGGACTGTCAGATGAGAATTCAGTGGTGTATATGTTGTCTCCAGATATATGTCGAAAAGCAAGCTTTCAGAGTATCATTTTGAGTAAGCTACATGATTAATTAGGCCTTTGCATGTTGACATTTTTTACTGTTGCATTTGAAATACCCTATTAGATATCTAAAAAATGGTATCCCTATAGTATATTGCAGCACTTTTGAATGTTTAGGTGACATAGATGAAATAGCATCTTGTTGCAATCATAACTGATATAGATCTGTCAAACTAGCTCCTGATGGATTTTTTGTTGCTGTGCCTCCAACTCTGAGAGAACAGTGATGGTTATGACACTCAGAGGTTGCTGTAATTAAACTCTCAACCCATCTGTGTAGAAGATTTCATAATATATTCAAGAATAGAATGTTTACAGTATATGTATATCTTTATTTTGCCTTTATACACATATCCTGTGTAACTTTCAGGAACAATTTGTAAGGAAGTTTCCTTCATAATGTTTTGCTGAAGCAGAAGGCAGCAACTACCTACAGTATTTAAAGGTTAACTTATCTTTTTTCCTTTACAATACCCATGTGCAGACTGCAAGAAGCTTGTTTCATAAGAGTTAGTGACCGTAGTAGAACATAAAGTAGGGCAGAATCCTTAATCCTTACTTTTTTCTTTTATAGTCTGGCATTAAATATTCCATAGCTATCAAATGTGTAGGCAGTGAAACTACACTAGGGCTAGAGGCCAAAGAATTGTAAAGACAGTTGACATAGGGAAAAACATGTTTATTGATTCAGTAGGTAGCCTCATTTCAGTTTTTGTGTAAGAAATCATGTCAGGAAAACTCTATCACTGATTTCAACACCTATAGCAAAAGATATTGCAGTCATAAGCTCATGAATGACAGATATGTATAAAGTATTCAGAATGCTGGAAAACACTTTTGGATCTCAAATTGGAGTGTATATATTCAAAACAATTTTCAATAGGACTTTAAAGGGAAAAGTATCTAAATCAAGACTTAGAAATTACTGCAAAAATAGCAGTAGAAAGTAATACTGTTTACAGAATGGCAATTCCATTTCCCTAGAAACTTTTAAAGTCTCAGTATCTTCTTAATCCCACAGTGGGAAAAAGCAAACAAACAATCCCACTAAGATTCTTCCCCCAGGAAAAAAAAAAAAAAAAGACACAAACAAAAATACCTTTTCTATGAGAAAGTGAACTGCATAGAATTGTAGCATCAATATTCAATATTATCTATGTAAGACATTATGTTATAAAACATTTGCCTGAGCTTTCTGTCTATGTAACTGAGTTCAATGCAAGTTTCACTATCTCAGGTCAGTTTGAGTCATGCACAGTACAGAGGCAATGCTGGTTTTCATCATTATTGCTTAATGTTTTACGAAGAAAAATGGGAATTTCTTGGTGTTGGTTGTAACCATCAGCTTTCTGTAAGTATTTCTGCTTCAGAAATATATTTTACCAACTATATTCTGAATTCTCCTATTTATGAAGGAATAATTAAATGTGAGGTAGTCTGTTGTTTTTCTTGTAGACATAGATTCAGAAAAACAAAAAAGATTCTTACATTAATGGAAGAAGATATTATTTTCATGAGAAAATTAGAAATAGTTGAATAATGTATGATGATTAAAAGTGCGACAGTGGTTTTGATGAGTGAATAGGTGATAGGCAGGGATCTTAAAAAAATCACAACTAAATCTATGTTATCAGTTCTAAATACTTAGTCAATAAGGTATCATGATCCTGAATATAGGTGTTTGCAATTAATTACTTGATAGTTATCACAGCTTGGAGGCCTATGAAGATTTTTGCCTACCTCACTAACCTATCTGTCCTCAGTTCTTTTTCTGTGTTCTCAGTGGTAATCCAAACTTCAGTCACTGTTTCATGTTGCAGCTGCTTTTTTGTTCCTTACAAGCTGAAGCTCTGCACAGCTTCTAGTGTCATCATTTCTCTACCACCAGCTTTTGCAGCCATGGTCACTTCCACCATAAGATTCAATAAAGGGAAGGAGGGAGTAATGGGAAAGAAATTTATTATCTCAAGCCAGGGAGCTACAGCCATCACTGATTTGTCATTCTGTATTTTTCTACTTAACAAAAGGCCACACAACTAATGAGAAACCAGAATTTATAATGTAATATGCACAATCAATTACTAGCTGGAAATTATGTCCCTAATATTGAAGTATATAATTAAAAATAAGTGGGGGTTTGTTTTTTTTTTATGTTCATAAGCAGTCCAAGGGAAGAATTCTCTACACCAGTTCCCAAAAACTAATTTAAACTGTTCTACTTAATTACTTTTTTTCTCTTCATATTTTAGGAGAATGTACTACACTGACATGTCTGTAGTTATTCTGCACCACTTGTACTGAGTTTGTGTCTGGTGGGATTTTGCTAGTGGAAGAGGGGACTACTGTTATGACACTTGTAAGAAGCTTCAAGAAGCTTCCTTCACTCCCGCTTCTGGCCAAGGCAGAACCAATCAGCATCTTTGTAATAGCATATTTAAGAGGGTTAAACTTGTTGGGCAGGTGTTGAGAGTTTTTTTTTTTGCTGGAGAGGTGCAGGACTTGGCAGAGACAACTATGAGAACACTGAGGTCAGTGAGAAAGGAGCAGAGCAGGCATGGTAGAGCAGTCTTTCCCCTTTAGCCTGTGAAGAGATGGCAGGCTGAGCCCTTCCAGCCCTTAGAGATCAATTGTGCAGAGATCCTGCCTTTAGCTCCCAAGCTGGAGCAGGGGAAAGATCCCAAAGCAGGCCTTGACTCCAAGGGAAGTCTGCACTGGAGCAATCCATCACTGGGAGGACTGCAGCCTGCAGAAGGTATCCATGTTGGAGAGTCCTTGAAAGACTGTGTGCTGCCAGAGGCATGCCACATTGCCACAGGGTAGGACTGTGAGAAGCTTTCACCCTGAGGAAGAAGGAGCAGCAGGAACAGCATGGAATGGACTGGGACTCACTGAAACCCCCATTTCCTGTTCCACTGTGCCCCTGTCGAGGAGGAGGTAGTACAGCTGGGTTTGGGAAGAACCTTGGAATGGGAAGAAGGGTAGTATTTAAGACCCAATTGTATTTATCGCTGTCCTTCTTGGATTCAGTTAATAAATTGGTGGTGCTTTTGTTTAAATTTAACTGATTTTGTTTCCCCAAATCTAGTTATGTCTTTTGATTGTGACTGTAACTGGTGAGTGAGCCTTCCCTGTTCTCTGTCTCAACCCTCAAGACTTTTGTTGTATTTTCTCCTCCTTACCTTACCAGAGTGGGGTAGCAGTGAGCAGGAGGGTTGAAATGAATGAGTGGCTATGTGGTTGCTTTGTTGCCAGTTGGGTGGGAGTAAACCATGACAACTACATTTGACTGTTGTTTTAAGACCATCTGTAAAGTTACAATGTTTGAAACAGGTTTTTCAGGCATATTATATTGCTGTAAATAAGTAGAACCAGAAAGAAAGTGGGGGCGAAAAAACACAAACAAACCCCAAACCCCAAAAACCCACAGATGAAAATGTGTTTCAGTTTGATCCTCTGGATATTTTGGATTTATTAAACATTACAACATGCCAAGAGGTGAGAGAGTAGGTAAAAAACCAGCACAGATGAGAAAGAAATTGAAGAATGAAAAATCTGTTTTAAGCTTCCTATGGGTATTCACAGAAATATAATCTGACACTTTGCAAAAGGCCACTGTACTTCATAAAATCATAAATTTAGGAGGGACTCCAAAAGAGAAGGTATTCCATCAAGTAGATGCAACCACTACTGACACATATTTGTCTACCTTTCCATTAAAGAATTCTAATGATTAATATTCCCAAATCCTTGGAATAAGCCATTCCAAGGATTAGCATTTAAATGATAAAGATTTTCCTACTGTCATCTTTTCATTGGTGCAATTAAATGTCACTACTTCTTGGCCTATGCTGCTTGGAATAAAGAATGCAAAGTTACTGTGTTCTCCCCTATAGATACCTTTTTACACATACGTAGCTGCTTACTGCAGTCACTCCTCAGCTTCCTGTTTCTCTTTTTGAACTGCACATGTGAATTTATTCAGGGTTTCCACCTTGGATTTGATTTGTAGACCAAACATTTGATGTTTATTTCTCTTTTAACTGTGCCCTGGCTATTCTCTGTTGCCCAAGTATTTTCAGAAATATGATGCCCAAAACTGGAGGTAGTATTCCTACTGAGATTGTACAGCACTGAGCAGAGTACAGAAAATGTTTCGTATCTTCCAAGTTATAATTCCTGGTTATGTCTGCCTATTTTGCTTGCATTTTTTTGACAGTATTGCCCAATTTGTGTAAGACTGTACTAAAATCAAGATATATGTTTCTTTTGTTGTACCTCTGTTTACAATTCCTCCATCATTTTATAAATACAAGCAGGTTGATTTCTGATAAATACATCTTTGCAGTAATTAGTCTCCTTGGTACTGTATAAATCCTCTTTCTGAGGATGAAATTAAAGCTGCTTTCCTCCAGACTTTCGATAGATCATGTATTTTGAAAAGACTTCATGAGTTCTCAAAAATATCTGCCAATAGTTCTCAGATTCCATCAGCTAATAATTTAAATAGTGTGGGCTGAAACTCATCAGTCCCAGACATTCTGAAAAACCTACAATTTGTTAAAGACTTCTATAATGTTCTTTCTCAGTCAAGGTTAAGATCTGATCTTGTAATGATGTTATTAGCAAACTGTATTAAGCACTTGATAATAGATAACCTTTTGTTAAAACAAATAGAAGCCCCCACCCAACTTTCTAGCCACATCTCTAATAATAAAATGGGGCATGGGACACTATTGTTTATATAAATAATTGTTTACACAGAGTTTGGCCTAGTTTGGCTCACTAAACCTCATATTGCATGAGGCAATACAAAGGCACAGTTCAGTAATTTGAACAAGACTATATCAGGTTTTATTCCCTCAGCTTTCTAAAGTTCTCCAAAACTACTGTAGCTTTACACTGTCCATCCCCACTAAATACTTTTGTGTTATACACTGCAGTCAACAGTGCATATCTTCAGACTATATCTGAAGTCTGATATGCATACGACCAGTTTCAGCCACAGGAACACAATTCTCTGTGCTCAGAGACTGGGCTTTGGCACATTCCAGCTAGCACTGACTGTTCCTGAGCACAGTTTTGGTGTTATAACTTTGCTGGAATCATCTCCAGTACAGAATTTGCCTGGACCCATAGTTTTGGAAGTCCAGTGTGCAAGCTACACATAAGCTATATGGTGTTAGTTGGCATCAGTGCCAGGAAACATTCTTGGCCATCTTTACTTTCCTGGTGTAGGTACAGCCTCAGTTTCCCACTGCAGCAAAGCACCTCAGGTCCAGAGCTAGGAGCTGTATATTGCTTACCTGGCCAGCTCATTAGTGAAAACCAGAGAACAGTTACTAGTTCATTTTAGTTAGCAATTAGTCTTTCATTTTCATTTTTGTTCTCTGTTTCCACAGAAAACAAAAAACTTCTTTCCATTTTCCTATTCTGAAGGCTATAAATGTAACAATTTCATACTTAGTTTTCCTAGCTAGATCCCACTTCAATATTCCCAACCAGTTCTTCTCTATTAATTAGAATAAAATCTATTAATTAGAATTACATCCTCAAGATGTTTTTATGCCTTCTGTACAACTAAATTGTTATTAATGTCTTGCAAGAATTTGTAGATCAGTATGGCCAGGGGATTCATCTTACCCAGCTGTTGAAATCAACAGTGCACACTAAGAAATCTGACTTTGTGATTCAAAGATTCAATTATAGTCAGTAGAGAAAAAGAAGCACTTCGAGTACTTTATTATTTGTAAGAAGTGAGGGCTGCTGTTGCTCACCAATAGGATCAATCAGTTAAGGAAATTATTTTGGCTGAGGGAGTAGTTTTGGTCCACTTACCAACTGGATCTTAAAAGAACTACAGTGGCTCTCTTCACCAAATGTGTGGAATGACTTCTGACTAAATAATAAACTGTAGATTTCTCATTGGAAAGCAGTGAAGCAATTTAGAGTTTTCATCCTACGGTATCATATAACTACTCTAATTTACCAGATTTCCTTGTAGGTAACATTATACAGAGACACTGTTCATAATTACCTTATATCAAATTTATGTATTCACCTAAAATTTTAATACAAAATGTGACTATTATTGCTTTTCTGACTCTCTCCTATGTTACACCTGAAAGTTAAAAACATTCTAGCTTCAATATTCTTGGAAATGGTTTACTAGGTTTGTAAACAGATGAGCATTTCTATTGTCCTGAAAGTCTACATTGGAAAAGATTGCTTCATTTTTTTTTTGAGAAAGCACCAACTGTGAAAGCAGGCAACATGATCAATTAACCAAGGGGGCTTTGACTTTTATTTTTAACTGTTTGTCAATGGATTAACCACCCACAGTCTTCTCTGTTGGTGTTTGTGCATGCACAGCATATCTTCCAGGGCTGCTCAAATTCTGCTGTCAATAGAACACGGGAATCATGCTTTTATTTTTGCTTATTTTTTTTATCCTCCTGATCTATCCATTACATTTTCTTTACACAGTCAAGAAATATACTATATGCTATGATTAGCAATTCCAGAATGGTATGGGAACAATATGCTTCTGCGTTCATGAAATGAAAACTTATGCAGCCTGAAGCTGGGAAGAGCTTACTGTAATAGGATGAGAAATGTTGGGAATTCTGTAACTTTGGCAGATTTTCCTTTAATGTCAGTGGATCTGCACTCCTCAGACTTTCTAGATTTACCAGATATATTTGATCTATGAGATAATGTTACCCACTTTTACCATGCTTTACTATATGAGATACTCCTCTAAAATAATGTGTTAGTAGCTAAATATCATAGCAGTATTTCAAGCTCCACAATAATGTAATAAGTGTTGGCATTTTTATAGGCTGGCATTTTTACTGGTAGGCTAAATCAGGCGCTGATACCTGGATTGATGGGAATGAAATAATAACATTGCTATTTTTTTCTTGTCACATTACCAAGAGACTACAAGAAAGAGTAAGTCACTAGCAACATACAGGCAGGTATCTCCATGGGTTGAAATAACTAATCATCCAACAATAATAAAACCAGATAACAATAATTAAGAGTTAAGGGAAAAAATTTTAAATCTCACCAGGTAATATTTATTTATAACTAAAATAAAAGTTATCCTATAAACACAAAAAGTCAATAGTAGACCTAAATCAGAAGAAGCCAAGGTAAGATTTCTTACCTAAACATCAGTTGCAGAAATCACTGAATGAGATCTTATAGCTCGTGTTACATAGGAGGTCAGGCTAAATGACCATAACATTTTCTGAATCTATGAAAATAGAAATAAAGAACTGTGATGGACTGCCTAGCACAGAAATACAGTGCCTTACTTCATCCTGAAGCATTGTCAGAATTTGAAACATAAATCAATATAAACAGGTAATAATGCTTGTATCTCAGAAATCACAAGTAATAATGCTCCTGTCTGAGAAAATTGTTGAAAGAAGAGAAGTGCCAATAAGGTTGATGTTTTTCATTTCTTAGATACCAATGTCTGCAAGTTTTGCAGTTTTGCAGTTTGAAAATGGCTGGACTTGTAGCAAAATTAACTGCAATCTGCTTCTCTGCATAGGGAGAAAAAGTCCAAACCCAAAAATATATATCTAAACTGATCTAAAGACTATATGTCCCAAGCAAAATATCAGGTTTGTTTTCTCTTATTGAATGAGTCTGAATCTTTTAGTGGAGATTTAGTTGGGCTTTGGTTTTGGTTTCTTTTTGTGTGTGTCTGCTTTGGGTTTTGTAAGTAAGATGATGTTTTGTAGCAAGTATTTCATCTTTTCAAGTACTAATTTTGAGATGAATGTCTCCCTGTGGGACACAATCCAATTATGTATCAGTTCTCCTTGTAATCCCTACAAATTGTTCTGTATTTTACTTGAAGTTATTAAGTTTCTGCTTCAACATTCCTGCAAGCTAGAAATATATGTACCTTCTTTTGCATAAGTACATAATTTATTCCCATGTGGGATATATATGTATATTTTTAATTGCATATTTTTATTTTGTACTGGGGATTTGGAGCATACTAGACTCCAGAGCATGTGCCAATCGATGTAACAATTCCATTAGGAGATTTCGCACTGACAGCCAGTGGAAACATAGTTGGACTCCACGCTGCTGGTATGACTTAAAGTCCTACGGTAATACTGCAGAGAAAGAGAAGGTTTCATTAGACCACAGAAACCTACAAGATGCCAATTAGCTCACTGTTCTAGAGTATACACAATTTATCAACACATTCTTCTGGGTCAAGGAATTTGAAATACTTTGGGGTAGAAAGGCTATCCTCAATACTGCCATCATCATCATCATAGGGTCACTACTCAAACAGTAAAACATTTCTGCTAGTCTTCTAGCACATGAACACTCTCTTGGTTATAAGATTTTGTATTTTAACTATGAAAATCAATAAAAGGAAAGTGGCTTGAACTGAATGATAAAACCATACATTTAGACTTATTTTTTCCCTTCTTGAAATTAACAATTCAAAATAATCCTTCAGGCTGAAGTTTTCATCTGACTCCAGCATGTAAAACTGAAAAGCCTAGTCTTAAGTAAAATCACATTAGAATAAATGGTCAGCATTACAGGAATGTTCTACCCCTCACAATTGCAAATGGATGCCTTTTTCCTTCAGGCAAAAGAATGTACCAATATAAATAATTCAAACTAAATATTTCAACTTTATACTGTTAAGAGTTTTGTGTGAAAAATAGTTTACTGTCTTCAAATGTCCAAAATAGAAAAGGACAATCTTCTTCATTACTAACTCAAAAACATTCTGTACCTTGATTATTACAGCAATCACTTGCCCAAATTTCTTCCAGGGTTTTTTGAAGTTCATATTCATGGTTTTGCAGATTTATAGATTTTTATGCCAAATAGTTCCATCTTCCAGGAAAGTGTTGTAGCTAATAATTTATGTTGCTTCATCATCTGGCCTCTCCAATACCAATGTTACTACTTTATAAAATACTTGGATTTTTATTTTTTTTCAAATATATTTTTCTCCATGTGAGTGAAAAGAAAACCACTACTGGAGAGTTATAGTGTGGCTTTGTTGTTTCCTTTTTTTCATTATATCAATGGGCTTTGCCACTGTGGTATAACCTTAAGCAGTTTGTCCCATTCCTTACTTCTTTGCCTTACCCCTCCTTTTCTTTTCATGCCTCTGGGAGCCAGACTGTACTTACCTCTTTGAACAGTACTGTAGTTCTTTGATCTGGTGCTTAGCCAGTGAATTTACACTGTGTGATGAAAACTGCCACAATACCCTTAAGTCAGTAAAATCCCAGGAGTAAAAATGAACTCCATTCTCTGATTAGGCCGAGCTTGTCATCCAATGGGAAAACACCATCTATTTTATAACTGTTTTAGGAAGCCTACTAAGATGATCACTATAAAAGAAATAGTTCTGAAAGTATGAAGGTGTGTGAACCGAAAGTACTTATCACAAACTGATTCCTATTTTCTGCATGAAACTAGTGTTTCTTTCAGTGCTTCTCTCTTTATTATTTTCCCCTCATGGAATTTCTACTTTTCTTGGTTCATAAGTTCATGTGATTGCACAGATCATCTGGGTGCCTTAGCAAATCTGATACCACAAAAACTGGGTTAGCGTGCTTTACTTAGGATGTTAGGAAATGTATGTGAAGCCTGCAAAAGTCTTTTAGGAGATAGCTGTGAGCAGTTACAATATCATAAGCTTGCAATCAGTTACTCAGTTTAAGGTTAGTTTTAAAGGTCCTTTGGATTCACTTTTCTGATACTTTTTCATATTTCAGCCTGTCAGTGGCTCACACTAAAACATGATGGTTCAAAAATGGAGTCCCTGAACTCAAATATCAGATTATTACTCTGAGTTTGAAAGCAAAACATGACATTTTCCTAGATAACAAAGGAATGGTCCTACATTATTGGAAAAAATCTGTCACTATGTCCTGTGTTAAACAGGAGTTTGGAAACACGTTGTTGCAGGGCATCACTGGCTTGTGGAAATTATAGATATTGAAGTACCTATTTTTCAATTACAGTCATAGACAGTTTTATTTACTATTTATAAACATGAATAGAATCATCCACTGAGATTAAGCAAAAATAAATCATTGTTCTTATGCAGATCTATATGTGCTTCTGTATGAAGTACAGAGGACCTACTTATCTACATGAGAGGGTTGTGAAACCATCTTGCTGTTTTTCCAGCATACCAAATAACACTGTTATTCCAGTTAATATATGCCTTAATGAATATTCAGTATTTAGTATTCCTAAGTTATTCATTCATCTTTTAGAGATGTTGCCCCACAGAAGGGCAATATAAAAGCACAGTATTAACATTTCTTGATGAAAATAAACTGCTTAGGATATATTTACAGGAGAAATATAGAAAGGCTCAAAATGAAATTATTTGTGAAAATATTTTGCTTTGTTTAAACTGTAGGTTTACTTATAGGTATCTGTATTGCACCTTATGCTAGAATTCTATGTAGTATTTATGCATGCATGTTTTTAAATTATCAAGTAAGCCTTATGAGAGTGCTTGTCTTGTAGTAGCTGGTCTTCACTTGATTAGACTCTTCAGATTTTAAGCCTCCAAAAGACCAGTGAAATTCTTAAGTTTGATTCCTAAGCTGCTCTCATTTACACATTACTGAGACTTCATACATCAAGTTATGGTATAATGTTGTAGAGGAAAGATCATGGATTCACACAATTAAAGAATGGTAGGGGTTGGGAGGGATCTCTGGGGATCATCAAACCAAGATATCTAAGCTAAAACACTGGTCTGGGAGTTGAGAAGCACATCACATGCTAAAGAGACAATGCCAGCTCTCTGAACTACATATTTATGTAATACAATACAGTTGAGAGACAGAAGATGTCCAGATCCCTCAAAAATTATTTAATGCAAGTTTATAGATGATCTTGAGGATCCTTTCAAACAGTAATGATTCTGTGTGATTCTGTGTATACAATAATTTTCAGTACAAACTACATTTTCACAGGCCATAATATTTACTAGGAAATATAGGAATAATGCTCTGAAAAATTCTCTCTAACAAAAATTTTTCAGAATTCTATCAGTTCTTAACTTTGACCTTCACATAATTCTTTGAATAGTCAATTAAAATGAAATCTACCCTTACATACATCTTTTAAGTATACCTCCTTCAAACAGCCTCAGAGATGTTAATCTGGGAACACAATATCAAATGCATATATGTATATAAAGCTGTACTTCCTTCTGCTGTTTAACTCTAAGCACACCTGCTTCAGAAAGAAAAACTTACATTTAAAGTTATCTTTTCTTTCAGAATTCTTGAATATCTTGTCATTCTTTTATTCTTTGATGTCTTCAAGATTAATGAAACATCATGGTTCTTTTTTATACCACACATTGCCTCCATTGTATTTTTGCTGTATTATTTAAACATAGTACCTTACAACCTGATTCTTTTTTCTAGATAAAATTCTTATTGTCCTCTTTCCTACTAAAGCGATGCATTTGCAAGTCAAAGCTATTTCATCTTCATTCATAATGAAGGAGGTAAGACAGTGTTTTACTGTTAGTAAAATGGAAAGCAACAACTATAAGAAAGCAATAAACTTGACAAACATGGATTATGTAAATTCCAAAATAAGAATGTATGCACTGGATGTGTCAAATTATTCCAAGAAATCCAGCCAGCTAACCAAAGTATAAAATAAATTTCTGATTTTTATATGTTGTTTGAATATCATATTTTGTTGCAGCCCTCAGTTACAAAGACAACTATTCCCAGCTTTGATGAGATAGGAGATGCACTTTCAAGAAGGAAATACAGAAGGATATATTTTTGGGTTTTCTTAGGTCAAAAATATAAATTTTTTTTCATGTACATGAGAAAAGTGAAGTGGGGAAGCTCTAGAATTAGGAAAAGGTACAACTGAAATCAATATGCAGCATACAAATAAAAACAGAAAAGTGCTAATAAAACTTGAATTAACTGATAAGACAGGGGCCAAGTTCTCTGGAATATTGTTTGCAGGTGAAGATATTTAATTTCAGCTTGGCCAATTGCCTGGACTCTTCTGTGGTTCTGGAGGTATAGATAATTATCTTACTATATAATTATTTATTTAATACTACTGTACAATTGCTGCAAACTTAGTCACAAGTGAGTTATGAGTGGTAGCATTGCAATACTCATAATGTACAAATTCAGGACTAGATATTTTATATCTCCTTGTAATATCCTCCCTGATTTCCAGCAGTGACCCCCTGAAGGAACACATATTCAATTTATAAACTTTCAACAGCATTTATCTATAAAGAGAATATATTTTTCTTCTTCCCATGTAATCAACCCATCATTTTAGCTGTTCTCATAAAAGAGCTTGGGATCATCTTCAGCAGAAATGTGAAGGCAGACATTTGTATATGTGGCAGGTGGGAGATTTACACTCTTGTAGACCACACCTGGTATCTCTGTTATGTTACCTGTATCATTTCAGAAAAGACTTTGAGGTTTTACCTTTTTTATGCACAGTAAACCAGGTGAAAAAATCATTTGTTTCTTACTGCTCTGAATTTTTAATTGCTAAACAACAAAAAAAAAGTGTCTACTTAAGTACTACTGCATTGTACATTTTTAAATGGGTTGGTTGATAAATATTGTTTTCTCTTTTTAATTTTCTTGCCTTATACTGCTAAACATAAACCACAATTTGTTTTCTGTTACATAAGGCTTACAGTGCATAATTGCATACTTATTAGTAAAAACCACAGCAATATTGTTTTCACTTGGGTAAATCTTTTTCTAATAAGTCTTTTATTTCTGGTTTACTTTATCATCTTATATGGAGGTAGAATTCAGATTCACAAGCATTGGGGGAGGATTTAGTTCAGCTGCCTACACACAGAATACTAGTGCCATTTTTGGTGTTGGGCATTTTTTTGTCTGTCCTTCAGCTTCTGTTTCAGAACTATATAGATCTCCTGAAAGCATTGTGGCCTAAGTATCATATCTGTGAGATAGTTTGTATACTCAAGGGCAAGTAAAGTTGCAGTGGGCGCCTACATTTAAGACAACTGATAAAATTTATGGTCAACACAGTCACTGAGACTCAAACAATTTGCTTAAATGTGTTCATCTCATGCTATTTGCAAATCCTCCATTTGCCACTGCAGGAAGACATAGGTCTGCTTTACATCCCATCTGTCACTTCTGTGTGTATGTCTTGGATATCCTAGCACATTTCAAATAGCACCAGGAGCCTCTATTTAGAGAACTGAATTAAGCCCATACGTGCTAGAAAGCTGTTCAGTAGACTACATTTGTGTGTCTCCTAAAGGCTGAACTATATAATTCCTTAGATTTACTTAGCCATACCTTAATATAGACTTGATTGTTTTTTCTAAAATAGACACACAATCCATTTGAAATGTTTTGTCATGCCCTGTAAGGTCCCAGGTACCACTACAGGACTACAGAGCTTTTCCGTGCAGGGCTTTCGTTATACCTGCAAACTCCATACAGACACTTTTGCCATCAATAAAGAGCTTATCTGACACTAAACACCTGCATGTAACAAGTGAACAAATTTCCAGATCCTCACAGCATATAATGACAAACAGCTCACATGTCAACATGTACATGTGGACTGCTTTATTATATTTACTCACTTCAGGTACTTAACACATTAAGCGTCTGGGTGGCATAAAGAACTCACTCTGGTCTGCTTCTATTGGTGCCAAAGGGTACATAGTTTTCTGAAGGTCTCATGTCTTAACGCATACTCTAACCCCAAAGTCAAATCTAACTAAGAAGGATTTTAAATTAGATGACCTTCACAGGCACCTCACAAAATAAATTATCAAATTATTCCATAATTCTTGAATCCCATGGTATAAACCCACTTCTGTGAAGGAATTTTCGAAGTGTGAACTGTTATTCCTTTATATGATGCTGGTGGAAGAAAATCAATCAAATTTGCCTTTCACAGAAACACAGAATCACAGAATTTGCCTTTCCATTCTTTTCATAGGTAACTAGGCATTTAGCACAGCTTTTTTTTTTATTTATTAGCAGATGGGACAGCCTACCTCAAAATCCTTGTATTGTTCGTAAGAAAATATAGTAGAAGGACAGGAAGACTAGGATTTGTCCCTTTTAAATTTTATTTTATTTTATTTTCTAAGACTAGCAAACCTGTACTTGTGAGTAGGAGTATTAAAAAAGCTGCCCTCTCTTATGTTTACTGTAAGGCATAAGGAATTTTTATGGCAATATAAGAAAAAAAGGATGCCTCTGAGTTTTGATGCCTGTCACTAGAAGGCACATTTTTTGGAATCCATTAAATAATTGTATAAAATTCATAAGTGTCTGTAAGTTGAGCATAACTCAAACTACTGCCAGTATTTGACTCATATGTGCCTGAATGACTTTATAGTCCTCTTTTACTTCCTAGACAGAGCAGGAGCACATGCTTATAGCTAGATTTCAGATTTCCTAGAGACAAGCCTTTTGTGATAATGAAGTGTTATCATCCTCATAAAGATGTTCATTACAAGAAGGAATATCTTTAAACTATATATTGTTCTCTACTCAAAGCAGGGCTAAGTCATCTAGGAGAAGGGATGTTAGATTCCTGTGCATTGTACAAATTTTATAGTAATGAACCCTCAGAGGAACAACTTTGCTTTTTGACTGGGTTACTGGAGATACATGCACTGGAGGGCATCTAAGATGATGCAGTCAAAGCCTTCCCTCTGTAAGATATGAAGAAAGAAATAGGATGTTTAAAAACAGAATTATGGAAGTTCTTGATATTGTAAAGATGCAGCCCAGTGCTCTTCACATACACAGGGCAGTGCAACATCATCAAAATGGATGCATAGGGCAATGTTTTATGAGCTATACCTTAGAGTTTTTAGCAGGACTTAAGCAGCTGGCATTAGCCCATACAGTTAAAACTAATCTTGGGTGAGATTATTTAATCTGTTCCATTTTGAACAAAGACAGATCATGTCCATTGGGGTTCTTAACCCAGAGTTCTTGGAGTTTAAATTAGAAACAAACACTATGCAGGTGTTGGTCCTGCTGACTCTGAAATTTGCTTTCCTGTTTGAAGTACTAAAGCCTGAATGCCTTAACATTCACATTAGCTGTAACCATATCATTAGAATTTGATGTTTGATCTGTGGAGCAAGTAATTATTAGGGCAGGAAGATTAGTGAAGTAAGTGATATTGAGTATTTTATTATGAATAGTAATATTAGCTAACAGTGCTCAAATCATGAACATAGCTTAGGAGAATAAGAAATAGCTTTAAGTACAATTGTTCACTTTTATGAGTTCACACTTCACTGTCTAAACATATTATCTAATACTTGCTCAGAATATGATATTTCAACACAATTTCCAGACAATAAGCTCATTAATAGAATATTTTTATACAATAAAAAAAGAAGTGTGCATTTTTGCAAAATCAAGCTATTTCTTTATTTAGGATTATCTGAAGTGTTTGTTCATTTTTTTGTTTGTTTTCCCTAGCAATAAAAATACCATGCATGCAGTCAGCTGGTTCTTTACATTCAGTGTCATTTTTTCTGAACTTCATGGTCAGTCATGGCTCACCTCCTAGTACTACAAAAACTATTGGGACCTGATGGCTCTTAAAAATCATTACAAGTAACAGTTACAACATATTTTCCATCAAATTTCTCTCTTTCATTAATACCTGAGAAAAAGTCCTTATTTTCTGAATGGATTTGGGGTTTAACTGGAGCCTACATGCTGTTCTGTCATTGCTAAAATTATTTTCTGTTCAATGCAGATTTAGCTAGCTGAATCTTATTTGTAAACACAAATTATATGATTCAGGATAAATGACTCAGTTTCCCAAATTTTTTGAGGATGCACATAAGACACACAAAGGAAATATCATATTCCTAGGGCAACTGACACAAGGACATGACATGAGTAATTATTAAAATAACTTAGAAATATGAAAGAAGTACTGAAAATTTGAAATAGCTACAGGCTTCAGAAATGTTTAGGGGAAGCCCTTTCTAAATTTTTTGCTTCCATGTTAGCAGTGTATTTAGCTATATGAATCTAAATAACTGAAACTAAATGAGATGTGCATTTGACACTTAGCTGAGGAAGGAATCAGCCTTCTGCTGCTAAAAAGCTGCCAGGAATAAAGGAGGCCCCATGTTTATTAATCATGCTTCTGACAACTGAAGAATGAAAATGCTTCTTGAAAATAGCAGAGCTATTTTAGATAACACTAACCATCCATGATCTGGTAAAGCAGACATCCACTGACTGCCAATGATCCTGTCTCACATCTTCTCAAAGCTGATATCCTGGAATGTATAAGAGAACCAATGTAGACTTCATCTAGTGTGTATCATCAGATCAATAGAACTCTTGCTTAATATTGGGAATTTCATAGAACTTCACAAAAGACTGAAACAACTGAGAGCTAAAATTGTTCTCTTCCCAAAGTCACAAAAGATCAATTAAGCCTCTTAAAAAAAGAGGAAAAAAACCCATAAATGTTAAGATAAGGACATAAATCTTTCAAAAACATAATATTTAATTGAAGTAATATGTAAACAGAATACAAAGCAATAAGCCTTTTTTACTTGGTTTACTTAGTTTATTTGTTTGGGGTTTTTTGGGGGAGGTGTGCGTATTTATTTTAGATTTTGTTTGTTGAAATTCAGATTGATTGATTTAGTAAAAAACAGAATGATGGATGTCAGGGGCAGATGTATGTTCTAGAATTCCTGTGTGTTTCTTTCACTGTGAAGTGGATGTACAGTGAATGACCAGATGGGCATAGAATAGAGACCAGTCCATGATTTTAAAATGCTGAGCTGACCAGGGCACTAGTCCAAACTATTCAGTAGTTAGCATAGATTGGTCCAGGTCAAGAAGTGATTTCATATTAAAAATTGCAGTGTTCCTGACTCTTAGCACATGAAAACACTATTATGAAGATGTTTGTTCTTATCTTTTTCAACAGAACTAACCTATTTTGCAGAGGAAGAGTTTATAGCTGTATGGATGAAAATATTTCCATATTATTTGGTCTCAGGGGCAAAGAACCACACCATTCTTATTTTGCTAAGATAGAAGTAGGTCTCAGCCGTCCAAAGCCATGAGACACCAAATGTATTTCCAGTCTGTTTCTAATCTAATGCTTAATATATTGCACAATGACAGCAAATCAGCCTTCACCAGCCAGTTAGCAAAGAACTTATTCTGCTCAATAACTAATTCTAGTAAAAGTAAACTTAAGAGCTGTAATTTTACCTTGTTTCATATATTGTACTATAGCATGCATTATTCCTATATACTATTTGACTTACAGTTATGAATACAGCATTGCAGCTACTTCCACAAATAAAAGTCTGTCTTGGGAAAGTAATAGGCATCTGAATAATATAACAAGTAATGACATATGAAGAATTTTCTGTTTAGATAAGTGCTAAAAAGTATGGATATTTGATAAGGGAGTCTTACCCAAATTATCTGCCTGCCGGGTCAAATTTTCCAGCTCTTTATAATGTAGCTCTGCAGTCAATTGCAGACAAAATGTATATTCAGTAAAAAAGTAATGTATATTCAATGCAATACCAAACTGCTCAATTTGTACTGTTATCAGCTGTGCCTTAACCTAAACTGTAGGCCTACAATTAAATGACAAGTTGTCCCCCTCACTGCATCTAGATTAGGGAACTCAAAAATGCTTCCCAGCTTCTTTCTCTTTTCCTTCTTCCACTCCTCAGTGGAAGGAGTTGCCCACCACACTAAACTCCTTTACACCACTTTTATATATATATATAGATGAATTTTTTTTTCTCAAGGTTGATAGATATATTGAGGCTACATGGGTCCCAAAGACTGACAATTTACATGACTAGTATCCTGAAGCATGATGTAGCACAGCTCAGAATGTATGTACATGACTTGTGAATGCCTATGATTAAACAGAACATCAACCCCCTTGTGAAATTTGTAGTTCTCGTTTTCTGCCAGACTACCAGTAACACAGGAATATTTCTTAAGGAGCATCTGGGCTGTTACGATTTCTACCAAATTTATAGCCAGCAGGAGTGTTTTATATAAGTGGAATAAATTCTATCAATATGCATTTGAGCTTTCAAAGAAACAGTTTGCATAAGATTTGTTTGCAAAGTATTCCTTTTCGACAAAGTACTATAACCTACTATACTTGTACTGCTTTTATCACTAAAAATTAATAACAGGAGAAATAAGGTAACCATTATATGTTGAATTTTCATTTAGTTTAACTACAGTAGAATTAATTTGCCTTTAGATATATAAAAATAGCCTTTTCTCTCTTTTCTGATTTTTTCTGGATTTTTTGTTTCTGTGGTTTTGTTTGCTTTTTGTGTGTGTTTTGAGGGCTTTTTTGTTGATTTTCTTTTTTCTTTTAATTCATTGGCATACTAAGGCACACAAACTGTGCAGGTCACAATTTAGAATTTGGCAGGTAACGATAGACCATCTTAGCCCCTACTGAATATCCCAGCAAGTTATGTATCATATAAAAGAGGAAAACTTAAGAAACAATCACATCTTTATACTCATGAAGGAAACAGGAAGCATTGTTTGACCACTACTAATAAAAGTAATTTTGTAATGTAATCCAAATATATTTGTGCATCTTTAAATATTCATGCAAAACTAACTATAGCTGAAATACTCAACACGTTACCAGGCCCTTAAACAGTCTTCCTATTGTAGAGTGCATTTCTCAGTTTACATCTGTATTATTATTAAACTAGAGCTATTTCAGGACTATTCTGTAATGATGTGTTTATATTTTTATTCATATCAGTACCTTCTAAAACAAGTAGAAGGAAATACCTTTTATGACACTTTTGTGATAAACTTCTCTTTGAACTTTTTCTCATGTGAGGGCTCCTTCTGTTCTGCCTAAATAAAAAAGTTTTATTCTGCAGAGATTTTATAGTATTCCCAATAATGTAATTTCAGTTCCCTCTCTCCCAGATCAAATTAATTTGACCAGGCATAATTTAATTAGCATTATTTATTGTGCATGCAATGTATAATAAATGAGTACATCAATAAATAAGTACATCAGACGTCTAATCACATGTAATGAACTGCACTAACAAAAATCTGTTTTGTACATTTAGGCTTAAACAGAGATACATTGTTTTAACTTTAAATGGGTCCCATTCTTTCTCTTTTATTTAGCAGTCATTAGGCATGGGTCCAATGCCAGCCCTTTTCTTTTCTATCCCTCCATTTCCATCATATGCACACATTCCAGAGGTTTCTACTGCTTGTTTATCTTACAGCAGAAAGTTATCTCTAATAAGCTTAACTGAAAACCTAAAGTCTGACCTCCTTTAAAACTATAGAAAAATACATATTCACATCTGAAAAAAAAGAAGTTGAATTTCCAAGCAGTTTATAGGAAAAAATATATATGTTTTAATATTTTTAATGGTTTTTTTAATATTTTTCCTTTCCGAGGCAAGTGAAAGTCAACATGGAATACTGAATTACATTGACACAGACTGATAATGGATATGTTCTCTGCTTTTGTTCTTGAAGTTCATCTATGAATTTTTAATATAAACACAAAACCTCTTATTAGTTTATTCTGAAATTGCATTGTTTGTATCTATGAAACAAATGAACAATCAGTGGGGAACAGGAGGGCACAAGTAGGTATCTAGTAAGATATACAAATGCTTCCACCTTTAGCATATCCTTTTCTCTTTTTTTCAACACGCCATGAATGATGCTTCCACGTCAAACTATCTTCATATCAACACTTCATTTCCTGAACAGATTTTTCACTAGTTTCTTCACAAGTGCAAACAGAGGTGGCTATGACTGACTTGCCTTAAGTTACAAATAAAAATATAAACCTCTAAAATGTCAATAAAGCTGACGTAAAACCTTTTTGGTTGTCTAGGATAGAATGTAGAAAGATTGTGGCCTTAGGGCAATATACTGTGCCCAGAGACTGATAGAGTCTGCTATCACACATTACATTCATATGTAATATTACACTGTGTCTATTGACATTATGCCCTTGTGATTTTCATAGACCTTTGATCATGATCAGTATGATAGATCATATTTTAGCTGGTGCACACTCATGTGTTACTGCTATAATACCCATAGGTAAGCCAAAAATGCGTGTCTTTTCTCACATTGGCTAGTAAGAGTGTCAAATTACCAGCCTAAACCAAGGAAAAGGGAATGCTAATTAAAAGGGCAGGATGTGTTCCAGTTGTTCTAATCAAAGAGAGCTTAATCCCTTCATAAGCTGGCTGGCTTTGTTGGAGGAAATTCTGAACAACCTTGTTACTTTTGATAACTGTAAGCCACTGACTCATGGCCCCTTGACAGCTAGCTGAGCATGTAATAACATTTCTCTGTATTTGGGGACTGGCTTAACTGGCTTTATAATAGATTATTGTGGATGTTAAAGTGAAATGTTAGTCTTTCTTTAAAGCTCTGTATTCCCTGGTAATTAAGGTTATAAAAAGGGCACTAAACACAATGCATCTTCAAGGTCGCCAAACATGGATACAAAAGTCTTCAGGTTGTGTAAATAAGGTATTAACCATAGATTTATTCTGTAGTGCTAATAACTGAAAAACTGTTGTTCTATACCAGTACATGGCAAATTCACTGAAAGCTATTTTGAAGTGCAAACAAGTGCCTTTCACTTCAATTAGAAGACCCAGTAAATTGCAAGTACTTTTATAAGAAGACAGAAAAAGAAATACCTTGAAAAGAAAAAGGGAGAAAAAAAAGAAAAAAAAAAAAAGCGGGGGGAAAAAAACCATAACAAAATGAAACCAAACAAAAAATCTCTGAGGTGAGCAGAACACTATTGGACAGAGCACAATCAAATGACACTGTACAACTACATCTTCAGAAGTGAAGATTGTTTACTGTAACAAGAACCTTATCAAAATCTCTGCTTTTGGCATAGTCTAACAGGACTGTGAAAAATACAATTTCCTTTTGATTTTCAGGTCAGTGTTAAGTATTTGTTGTTTACGTTTTCTGATCTATGTATCCCAGTATAAAACTAAAAGCTTGAAGAAAGAAGTTTTCTGTACTTAAGTATTGCATTCATAACAGTTAGGAGAGTAGGAGAATAAGAATTACACAGCCTGAGAATGGAAAACTCATTATAAAATTAGGTTTAAAAAAAGCATTTTTTAAAAAAGGACTCTCTGGCATTTTGGTGAAAAATGGTTGGGGGATGAAAAATGTTAACTGGTATCTAAAGGCAGCCATTAGGAATGACCAGCGTAATAACGCTCTGAGATGTCTCTGCACCTGCACTTGTTAGAAGACTATAGCTTTGTTTTTGATAGAGTCAGTGTAAGAAATTCCTTACAGCTTTATGCCCTCATCAGGAAACTGGTGCCACCTTTCAGGTCTGCTAATTTAACTGTCTGTTTGATGGTGCTCTAAGAGCATGTAAGAGACTGTTTGAATCCACTTTCTTATCAGCTGTGGAAAACAGGCTTCCTAGCTGTGTTAAGGCTGAATGTTAATGTCTTGATGCTTGATTGATCATTGATTATCATTGTTGGAGAAGACAATGCCAGACCTCGAGGAGCCAGAGGCTAGGAAAACTGCTGTGCAGGACAATGAGGCCTAGTTAAGACCTTGAGATAAGGCCCAGGTGTGTGGACTTCTCCTGAGGAATTTATTCATGAGAAAAGTCTGGAGAAACCTGTGGGAGATTCCCTTTATCTTAAGGATCGGTAGGACCCTGTCCTGTACCTTTTCCTATAAAAACCTGAGGAAAAAGCCTCGTGGTGGTGAGTTGTGCTGGTGAGTTGTGCGTGGAGCTGTGAGTGGTGTGTGTATGAGAGAGAATGTGAGCGTGATCACCCACCGTCATGGAAGAACCAGGGGGGCTCGGGACCCTCGACACGTCGCTGGACCCGATCCATGGTGGTGTAACTATGCCCTCTTGCTCTCTGTTCTCTCTCTCTGCCTAATTTTCCCTCTTTTCCTCCATCCTACTGTCCTATCTCTCTAACTCTTTTGTTTCAATAAACCCTAATTGATTTTTGGCATTTGACCTCGTTTGTGTCTTAATTTCACTCTGGGAAATAAACCTCGGATCTACCCCGTGTCCATTAACCAGACTGGGACAGAGCATGTGTCTGAATATACACACACCAATACATCATAGAAGCCCTATGTGAAATGTAATGGGCAGAAAAAGCTAAACCAGAAAACCATCCCATTTGCTAGAAGAAAAAACTCTTTCATGATGAGGAAATGAGGTAATAAATAGAGTAGTTTTTTTCCAGAGAGACTGTGAGGGGTTTCAAAACCCAACTTCATAAAGTCCTGCAGAACTAGATGTGCCTTGTAGCTGACCCTGCTTTGCTGGGTTGGCTCGGAACCATACTGAGGCCTCACCCAACATTTAAAGATTTTTTTCACAGTGGAACTGGTTCTAGAAGAATGTAAGCAACTTTTAAACCTTTGATCATTGCAACAAACGTTGCCTAAATGTGAATTTTTTAACAAAGCAGGTTAACTCAAACAAAATTCAGGCAAAGCACTCAACTCTTGTTTTTTTTTCCTGAGCTGAAAGGGACAGTAGGAAAGTAAAATGAACTATGAAAAAAATGGGGCATCCACAACTTCTCTGGACAACCTGTTCCAATGTTTCATCACACTCATGGTAAAAAATTTCTTAACATTTAATCTAAATCTATTTTCAGTTTAAAACTGTAGCAATTTACAAATGTAATGTCAGGTAGGATCCCAAAACAGACACAGCTTCTATGATATCAAGAGCGAAGCCCTCAATTGTTATAAAAAGGCATTACATCACTGACCTTGTTAGAGGAAAATAATTGACAATTTGGCTGGAATTCTGTGAAAATTATTTACATAGGCTTTTATTTATGTAACAAGTTTTGTATATTTTAATATTTTATTAGAAGTATAAGCATTAAATTATATTTACTAATAAAACTAATACTGGGCAAGATAATAGAATATTCACTCCAAGGTGTTAATGAAGAATTAAATGATTCACTTTGTACTTAATAGTTGTCTACAGAATCTTCATGATTTATATTTATGACCCAGGTATTCTTTAGTCAGTTAATAATGATTTTTTTCCCTGTGGGAAATACATCAAGAAATAAAAAGACAAGCAAGGAGATACTAATGAAAAGTTTCAACACATTTAAGTTCTCCTAAAGGCTAGGGCAAGATAATTTTTTTTTTTTTTTTTACTGCTCTAGCCTGTATGAGTTTGTGCAAAGAAGATCAAAAGATAAGAAAAAGAGGCCAGGAAGCAGAAACATGCATTTGTAAGAGTTTTGCTCAGTCATTCTCTTAGGGTTTTATAGAATTTTTAGGCATATACCTGTATAATCCCTTTTCCTGTCCTATTACTAGACTGAAGACAAATCCACACCTTCTGGCCCAATCACTATTTCCAGAGATCATGATCTTATTCTTCTACTCAGACTGCTGTTTGAAATTTCTCTAGAGTTATGGTGGCAATTTCTTGGATTCTTGTTAAAAAGTGTAAAATACAAAACATTTAAATCTTTTTAAGAATGGGATTTTACTGATGGCTTCAACACTTTTTCCTTTAACTACATAATTGAAGGATGTCTCACAACATTTTTGTTCTGCATCAAGATGTGACACAGACGGGAATGTAAGGATCATATAAACTTTCTATGTGAAGTAATATTAATAGAAGCATATTTTACACCTTCTTGAACTCATGGCTAGGCTTCGCGAACGAAGATTTGGGAAACTGTGTTCCTATTGTCTGTTCCCAAGAGAAAAATAGTGTAATATCAAGCATAAGTATGATGAGGGCCAGATTTCCCTTTCATATTAAATTTGATCTCTGGGCTTTGACACAGTAACTTGCTGATTACACATAATCGTGTTAGTCATGACAAATTGTTAGGTCAGCTGAACTAATTAAACAAATCTAATATAATTATATAAACATATATGTATAAACATACATGTAAATATTTATATGAGACTCATTTTATTTTTTTAAAGCCAAGCACCAGATGAGTTCAGATTCCTGAGAAATTAAACAAGCAAAAGATGTAGCATAGGAAACACCATTCCAGTAAAGCAGAAGAACAAGGAGCTTCTAGTTTGAGCTCAACACTCAAAGAGCTTAATTCCTTCTCCCTAAGGGAGGCAGACTTGCTCTCTCTCAAGAAGTAGCAAGCACATAGTCAATCTATAGCATCAAACCTCTTTCCGCCCATTCCTTCAGGATAGTAGAGAATGAAAAGCCTTCAAAAACAAGACAAGTGGTTGTAGCTTTCCAGGAAAGAAGGAAAGAGGTACTTTGTGTCAGTAGAGCTCCATATTCATCTAGGAAATCGTATTAGTAATTATTAACAACCAGGCATCCCGATTATCTCCTTAGATATCCTTGTCTTCCTGTTATCATAATATTCCTCAATATATTATAATGGTTACTTTTTGACCTGTATGTTCCTGTATTTCAAGGAACCATCTAATATGTATTTAGGGTCTAGCAGTTTTACAGGTAGTGGCTCAACATATGTGAAGCGTGTAATTATAAATGTTTTAATTACTTTTTAATAGAAAGCAAAAATATCTTTCTGTAGTTGTACATCTTTGTATCATATCATTACTTCTTTTCTTTTCTGATGAGCATTTGGTTTAATGTTGATACTTCGTTTGTGTATTATGGCTATGCCTAGGAGCCAATGAGGCTGATTTTTTTAAAAGCATGAGAAATTTCACCACTTTTCTGAAAAGGTGATGTTTCTCTGTTACCCTGCCAGCCATCTACCTTAAAACCTTCTCTTTCCTTCTTGCCTTCTCTTTTTTCTTCCTTTTACCAGTATCTTTCACATTCTTCTAGTAAAATTCCTTTAAATGCTAACCAGCTCCAAGGAATAGTTTTCATGCTGGTATTTGCTCCTAACTGTATGGAGTACCCAGTGTAACAGCTTAAAACAAACCTGTTTCCCCTTTCTCTCTCAAAACTCTCTTTGATTCCTCAGACATTATGGGAAAGTGTTGCAAATTACGCTGTTGTGCAGTAAAAAAGCCTAGAGTAGCTCCATTTTGTATGACAACCTAATTCAATAGGTACATGCTAAATGTACCATTCTCAAAATGCTTCACAGATTGAACTCTTTAGGGAGTGTAGAGATTTC
This sequence comes from Galbula dea, assembly GCA_013399015.1. NCBI lineage: Eukaryota > Metazoa > Chordata > Aves > Piciformes > Galbulidae > Galbula > Galbula dea. Next base: position 1,239,891 of record VWZX01007013.1, on the reverse strand, counting down.
TCCAGTTAATTTCTGGAAACTAACAGGGTTTAGGCATATGGCTTCTCTGAATGGGGCAGGTGTTGGCATGTGAAGAGCTACAGTTTTAAGATTTGTATTTGTGGAACTTAGCCATGTCCTGAAATTTAAGTAGCAGTCAACTTGCATGTATATTTGGGGGGAATAAAGGAGAAAAAATTGAATAAACTTTCTAAACAAAAAGGTTAACACTTACATCCCTTATTAAAAATAAAATAACAATGAAAAATATAGTATAAGCCCTCAAAAGATCTCCAAATTCAGCATTTATTTTTGAAGTACTGCCAATCCTGCTGGAATCAGAAAACATTAGATATAGCATGTTATTAGAGTGTATGATTTACAGAAAGAGTTCTCAAGCAAAATATCTGTATAAATATAGGAGAAAATAAAAAATCTCTGAGCCTTTCTGGTGCAACCAATAGCTAAGGCAACCTCCATCTGCATTCTCATTATAGTGAAGAAGGTTGGAAGTCTTACTTCCTTACGAAGTAGTATAAATGAAAGTGTAGTTATTAACATAACACAGGAATGATACCCTTGAGAGAAGGGGCAATCAGTAACAAAGGATAGTAATAATATAACAATCATGTTATCATCAAATGATGTGTGTTTGATTGTGATGGATTAAACAATTGCAACGTTATATTATTTCATATCCCTCCTGCAGTAACATTACAGTAGCAATCATGTAATTTTTTCCCCTGTAAATTTGGCACCTGCTGACTTAAAGTCATTTATAAGATGTTGTTATGTTGGTTTCTTAATGCAGGTGCTAAGTTACCATTAACACACTTAATGACCACAAGGAATATGAAATCAGACCAATTAAAAGAGGGGGTTAGCCCTCCCACAGTTTCTAATCACATGTGGGCAACCACTAATGAATTGTGGCTCTCTTGGGTATCTATTCTAAAAATCAAATCTTCTAGACAGTTAATCAATTGAGATAAATACCAGTTGAGCTTGTGCTCTGCTGGATTCCACTGTGTCACTGCTACTTAGAGAAAAAGAAGCCAAGTGAAGAAGGTGGTGGAAAGTAAGTCTAAAGGCATTTATCTGCAGTAATGTACAGTAAATAATTCTGCTTAGTTTTAATCTTGATATGCCATAAATGTTCAAATTGAAGGACTTTTTAGACTTTCTGCTACTTTCTATGCAAAAATAACAACAAAATTCCAAAAGCAAGCAAGATCTATTGCTTTGCTCTCAGATCTTTCACACTAATTCTGCCATGAAATAGCTGTGGGCTAAACATCTTTTCTGGCCAAAACACAACAAGCATTCTTTTTTTTTCTTCCAAAATACCTACTACCCCATACTGCCAGATGTATGCAACTTTAGTAATGCCAGGACTATAGCAATGATTTCTTGTTTCCAGACTTAATAGTATGTCACAAAAAGGAATGTCTTGATTTAAAGAAAATAAGATGAAAAACATATAAACCCTATAAGCCCCCAAAGCTCTTTGAGATTAAAAATATTTTAGTGCTTTATCTTGAACTGCACTCTAATAGTGAATGCTAATTACAGCTGCCAAGTTGTGCTTTTAAGATTGGCTGTTCATATACTACTTCATCACTGGACTGAAAATAAGCATTTTGCCAGTATCTTGCACTTGCAAAAATATTTTTCTAAATAAAAGTATGTATTTCAGCAATGTCACATGTACAGACAACTAGAAAGCAGTGAGTGCTTATGCTGCATGTCCTGTCTATCTCAAATCTCACTGTATTATGCTAGTTTCTACAAGGGACTATGGCTCCAGTCTCATTCAGTTTATTTTTCCTATCAGTATATATGAAATACCAACCAAAAACTCTGAAAAAGAAAAGATGGTGGATTAACTGGCTATGCAGGGGTGATATACCCAGACTGTTCCACATGAAAAGCCTTCCAGTCTCTGTGGGATTTGCCTCTGCAAATCCCTGTTCTTGGAAGATTGACTAGCACTGAAAATTACTTGGTGAAGGGAAGCTCGAGAGTATATAAATAAGATATCCCAAATAGAACATATGACTTTGCTTCTCAGTCAAGAGAGTGCTACTCAGCAAAAAGTGAGAATACAGCTCCAGATGGCAGCTTTTCAAATTTGAAAGATAAAGATATTTCTCAAACATCTTGTAGGAACTGCCTACTATCTACAGAATGTATCATTAAACTTTCAGCACCACAGCTTCTGCCTGGTCAAGAATACAGTGAATCTTTACTAATTTAAGTTAGTCAATAATAAAATTTATACCCTTCTGACTCATCCCAAATTCCATAAATAATTGATGATTTTGAAGAACTTTTGGTCAATAAATGCAATGGTTTTTTCCTCCGTTACCTAAGACAATGTGGATGCAGTCATTCTTTAACTGAGCTCTCTTTCTGGGAAAAGACAATACTTAGATCTAGAAGAGGTGTTACTGTCACCAATTCATTGTATTTCTTAATTTTTGTAGAATCTAAAGTTAAGGAATTATTTGCTCTTAATTTCTTAATATTTGAAGTCAAATCAAATATAAAAATTGTTGGAGTTAGCAATTCATAACTGCATTGTCCAAGCTTTCTTACTGATATTTGTGATACTGAAGGCAAAACATACATAAATATGCAGTATCAAAAGCATAGGGTTTTTAAGGCTTAAATTTTACTCTGTAACCAGACCATTAAAAGTCATCTTTTATCAGGAGGTTTGTGTTTCTCACCTTGAATACATAGTTCATGTCATTTTTGTTAAATAATTTACAAAGACAGCAGCAGCAGGGTACTCTACTAGCCTTTGTTACATATATAGATCTTTGGCTGAAAAAGGATATTTATATTCTTGTTGATAAGACCATTGGTATTCTCAGACACTTGACCAGTGTGGGCCATGAAGGAGTTTAGGTCTTGCTGTTCAGATCTTACAAAGAATTCAATGTTAGGTTTGTGGAGTTTTTAGTTTGGTTTGGTTTGGTTTGTTTGGTCTTTTTTTTTTTGGTATTTTTGTTGTCTTTTTGTGGTTTGGGGTTTTTGTGTGTGTGTTGGATTTGTTTTTAAATATATTAAGACCATCTTATATATTTGATATGTGTGAATTTACCAAATATCAGCAAGAAAGGCATCCTAGCACTCTGAGGTCAGTGGTTAAGAACGTATGCTACACTGATATGGTACAGTGTATATGCATTAACGTTCACACCTTTACTAGACAAAAGGAAAAGAGGGAATATATTTCTATTTCCAGAATATTTTTTCATGTGTTTCAAAATCTCTGGTTTCAAAGCTAAAGAGTAATATTTATTTACTTTAACAGTTTTTCATCTGGCTTTTTTATGGGAAGGTATCTACAATCTTTCTAATCATGTTTTTTTCTTGTATTCTTTGTAGTATTTGCTTAACCTAATTAGTGTTCACAGCTAATACAGCAGTCATTGGTGAGCATGAGCTGAAAAAACCTACAGAACTTCTGAAGCCTAGTCTTGTCAATGTCTAATTAAATCCAACTGTGTGTAGCAATCACCACCGAAAGGTCATTGTTGCCCATCATTTCAATTTGTCCATCCTTTCTAATCCCCTTTTCTGACAAGATCCTCATGAAATCATACCCAGGTGCATTATATGAGAGACAGAGAAATTAGAAAAATAGCCCTTTAGAAACAGTTATTGCAGGAGGGTGCAGGGAAGGGTATCTGATAAGGTCAACAGATACTCTACTGGCACCAATTCCTTCTTGCCCTCCTTAAATCCATTTAGAGAAATGCGCAGTGTATATAAACCAGACATGCTAAAAGTAGAAATGGTATCATCTCAATATCTCCTAGCAGAAGGTTTGAAGGTCACAGACAAGAGAATGAACAAGAAATGCCTAAGAGGGTCAAACTGAAAAACTCTCATGAGAAACTACAGTCTCAAAACTACAATACTGAGGTTAAGGTTTTTCACCTTAAGCATTTAAATAGTATGAAAAAAGTATGTTATCTTGAAATATTATAAATACCAAATCATAATTAAAGAGACATACAGACAGCAAAATGGCATTCTACATTCTGCAATGGTAAATAACTGTCATCAGTTGTATCCTAAAGAGATGCAATTAGTTTCTAAAGTATTTGGTACTTTAAAATATATTTTTATTGTCTTTATTATTTATGCAGAAAAGTAATAGTTTGTTTTCTCAAATCTAATCCCCAATTCTTAGAAAAGAAGTGACAATGATATCTGTAACAGGTGAAAACATATGTTAGAGGCAACAAGCAACCATAGTCATTAGAGTGGAATTCAGAAGAATTTAAACATCACAGACATCTGTCCCCTCAAATCAAAGTCACTTAATCTATACTAGTACTTTACTTTTATCACTGATGCTGACTTCTTTATTAAAATTGCATCTCTGTATACAGCTCAGACTTAGGAGTTTGAATAGGCTTTAACACAGGATGGAAAGCTTATCTAACCTGACAGTACTATAGAAATAATGACTGTGATTTTTCAAATATGATACATGTCAGGACCTTTACATTATTTAGAAATGAAGAAAGTTAAAGAAAGGGAAAAAACTACACACCAAGAAAACCTCAACTCCAAACAAACCAAAAAATATTGGGGGGGTGGGGGGGGCGGAAATAGTAAAATCTTATAAAGTCCTATGGTGAGATTTGAACTGTGCCACAGAAAGAGACATAAAATGAACTAGAAACAAAAATGCACAGTCTCATAATATAGACCATTTATGACTCAGAGTTTAGATTCAACCCCTGGTTATATCTAAAATCCCATTCAAATTGAAGGAGTAAATGATGAGGAAAGTTGATATGTCTCAGCAATATTTGTCAGTGACAGGCAGTTTACCATTACTTTGCAGAAGAGGTCTACATTTTGCTATGGACATCTAAAACGTTTTTAAAAGATGAAAAATCTTGACTGTTCTATTGTTTATAATGTATGTAGTGAAAAAGGTTGTATTAAAAAAGAAGAAAAAATAAAAAAGAGGGGGAAAAGTCCTCTTTCTATGACAAGGGCAAGCCCTTTTCTAACATTCTTACATAAATAAACCTCAAACAGAAATTTACTTATGACTTTTTCTTTCAAATATCTTTTATTCAAGAGTCCTTTTCTCTTTCTGAATATATGGTTGTTTTAGTATAACAGCTGGTCACAGCTGTGCCAGAGACGCACTGATTCTCACTCTTATACAGAAGGCAACTTACTTAAAATCAGTTTGTTCTCTTGCAAGATTCTGTTTGCTCTTTAAACAGTAAAATGCTTAAGCAAATGCTAGGTGTATATGTAATCATGTTGACTGTGGGCTGTGGGAGAACGCCCAGATTACAAGAAGTGGAAGGAGAACATCTAGAACCAGGATTTTACGGTGGCTTCTTCCCAGGATCACCACACCTGGAGCTGCACGAGTTCTCCCGCGGGTTGCGAAACTCTTGTACGGTTTTTTCTTATAAGCCTCTGTTACCCCTTCCCTAGTCCACGTGGACCCCCTGGGCGGCGACATGTTGCCTTCCCCCTTGAACCAGTCCCCTGCCCCTGTCGAACCTCATTGGCTACACTCCCTTCTTCCTGTGTTACCCCCCAATCACATTCCCTTTTGTTAAACCCTTCCTGGGGGAGTATAAAAGCCCTGGGAGGTTTGAATAAATCACTTTTCGCCCCTGGACCTCAGAGACTACACTTGTGATTCTTTCCACCCCAAGGAGGGAAGGTGCTCACAGGAGAACATCATCTCAGAGACACAGCTGGCGGGGAGTCACCAGGAATCAATCCTGTCAGTGGGCCATTGTGCTTTATCAAGTACTTTGGCCTGTTGGCGTATTTTTTTGCTTCTACATACTCAACTAAATAATCTAGATAACAGACACCTTTTGAATTTAACTAGTCTTAGCTAATCAAAATGTTCCCTGGTCAGTCTAGTGAATCTCTGCATGGATTTTACTCAAGTAATGAATCTTGTCTTGTGCTTTGTAATTTAACTACATTATGTTTAAACTATATAAAATATTTAGACTTACAGATTGATTCATATGCCTGGAGTGCCTTTTGAGACACACTAGAGTAGCCAAATATCTATTATAGTTGACACAGGATGTGTAAGAGATCTGCATCCTTCTGTACCAGCAACTACAGACACAAAACACATACCCTAGGACTTCTGAAATGATGATAAACAATTAATTAAAGTAGCTAAGATGAGCCTCTGGTGTCTACATTCAGATGAAATTGCTCTATAAGCCATGTTGGCTGTACTGGCAGACTATAATAGGACCTTAGACACATACTTTTTATATGGACCACTATTCTGCAGATGTCTACATTTATGAATCTGAAGCGGTCTCCCAATCTAGGTGGGAAATTCTTGGAATATATACTTCATTTCAGTATTTTACTTCCTTTCAGTTTCACTGACCACTTCTCAACAGAAGTTTTTCCGTGAACAACCTTCCTGCTAGCAATCCAATCACTTTTTTCTTAGAAAGAATGTCTAAATGTCAAGCAGACACTCTCTTAAAATTTCTACAATCCCATTCTCACTGTTTTCCATATTGGGAGAGAGACTGGTTCCCACTGTGTTTTCTGGTTTGCCTTTGTGTAGACCTGTTGGAAAGAGTCCAAAGAAAGTTCTGGGAAGAATAGCTGTCCCTGGAATAATTCAGTGTGATTTGTATTCAATCTAACATTGTGTTACTATAGACCAAAGTAAACCCACTCAAAGATCACAAAAAAAAAAAAAAAGGAAGAAAGAGCAGGTGAGGTGACAGATGTCAAAACCATAAGATAGGAGAAATACGAATCAATACTGAGTCAGGCATGACAAGACCCCTGACAGGAGAAATGAAATTGGTTTTGTGTGATAGCTAGCAGCCTAGTAAGGGTAAAGATTGAAGACAGGAGAACAGAGAAGAAAACAGAAGAAAGAATGCCTTGACCTAAAACCAAAAAGAAACAAGGCAATCAGAAATAAGCTTCACTTATCTGTAATAAATGATAAGTACAGTTAGCATAGTCCCTTATTAGTTGACTGGTGGTATAGTGTGTAAACTGCTCAAGAGTCTTATGATAACCAGCAGTAGCTATTCACCCTAGGTGTGAAGGTGGCCTTTCTCATTCCTTTATGAGCACAGACTGGTGAGCCCTCATCAGGCCCTAGGTAAGTCTTTGGTCAGCTAGTCCCTTCAACAATGGTGAGTGTCCCTTGAATCCACTGGTGTAGAGTAGGGGAGACCTACAACTAGTGTGTATCATGTGTAACATCAAAAACAAAATTCTGTTTGGGGGAAATGAGGACAAAGGAAAGCAAGGTGAGCAGTGGTTCACTCCAGTGTCATTCTGGATATGAATGGGTGTAGTTGTGATGTATGCTAGAAGTCTGGGCTTTTTTTAATATTTTTCACATAAAATAGTATAAATGTAGTTTGCAAAAATCATGAACTAGTGCATTACAGTCTGAAAATGAGGTTTAGATGAAAATATGACATTTGAGATGCCTAGTATATGACAGGCAGAACTAGAGATGAGGATTGTCTTTAAAAACCTCATCTTAAATTAAGTTTATATTTGAGAAGATTATCATCACTTATAGCTTGGGCATTTTTCAGATTTGTAATGGCTAACCCAGGCTCAGGTGTTTTTCAGCTTCACTAAGTAAAATAAAAATTAGCCAGGTCAGTATAGTCAAACTAATACTTGTAAATTTAACTCTTTTTTCTGTTTATAACTTTTCATGGGTTCATAATTTTACAAGTTTATTTGTCTGATGTCTTTGAGTATATAAACTGCCTAGTTTCTGTGAATGTTTGTAATATGTATAAGAGAAATTTTGGTGTTAAATTCACAGCAAACATGAAAAAAAATTCTGAATAGTTTTTAAAGACTAAATCTATTAAACAATTATTATTTCTCTGGTGAATCTGTAAGGTCTGAAAAGTCTGTCTCTAGACTGCATTCAGATTTTGCATACTTTGAGGCTTTCTTTTAAAGATGCTTTTTGAAACTGCAGTAAAAATTACCCATTATCTGGCATGACCAGTATGGGTGCAATATTGTGCACTTGAGAAAAAGAAAAAGAGAAATAGGTCAAAACCTAAAAGTAAAATAATTGAACAGAATTAGTTCTTGAAAACACTGGAACAGGTTGCTCAGAGTAATTGTGGGTGTCTCCACCTTGGAATTTTTCAAAATCAGATTGGATGATGCTTTGAACCTTTAAAGTGGCTCAAAGCTGGGGCATCCAAATTTTGTAAAGGAAAAGAAGGCCTAAACATCTGGGCTTCTTTCTGAAAAAGTGAGCCACCCACTAAGAGGCTGTGCAAAGATCATGACTTTCCTTGAGAAACTTTGGTTCTAGAGCACAGAGCTGCTGTAACTGCCAAGAGGCATATATCCCAAACAGAAGTTAATTTAGAAATAAAATATCTGATCCTGTGATTATGTTATCATGCACACAGAACAGGGAGCCATCAATATTAAAACACTCGGAGTTTGTTCCTTTCAAAAATTGCTGCCAAAATAAGAAATGGTGGTGTCTAGATATGGTGGTGTCCAGATTTTCCAAAATAGCCTTCCAACTACTTCTCTTCTACAAACAAGCACCTAATATTTCACCCTTACAAAACTTGTGTAGAGTTTTTTTCTTTCCTTGTTTCTAAATACTTCAACAATCTCACAGAATCATTACGGTTGGAAAGGACCCTCAAGATCATCTAGTCCAACCGATAGCCCTACACTACTCTTACCCCTAAATCATCCCCTGAAGAAACACATCTATCCTCTCCTTAAAAACCTCCAGGGATGGTGACTCCACCACCTCCCTGGGCAGCCTATTCCAATATCTAACCACTCTTTCAGTAAAGAAATTCTTCCTAATATCTAATCTAAACCTACCCTGGCTCAGCTTTGCTTAGCTGGAGTGTGTTAAGATCCAGAAACAAATTGCAATAAACAGAGAAGTATGTAATGATTGAGAGGGGAGAAGGAAAAAAACAAACCAAACCAAACCAAACCAAAACCCCTAACAAAAACAACAAACAAACAAAAACAACAAAACCCTGCAAAGGGAACTGCAAAGAAAGCTTGAGTGTCAACTGGATATTCATTATCTGGCATTGAAAAGAAATGTTATGTTATTTTCAAATGATTCATATATATAACAGTTTTTCATTGAGATTGTCTGATTTTTATTCCTTCCTGTTTTCTTTTCTCTTCCCTGAAGACCTTCAAAGACATTTGTTTATTACAAATTCATACTGTATCCCCACCAATTACCTGAGTGCCTGAGGGGTTCTCAGGTATCAGTTTGAAAGGATTAAAAAAGGTGAAGCAAGGCCACCCCTTCCAGCTCAAAGAAGTAAAGGATTAGCTTGGAGTTAAGTTAGAAAAAATAAGTACAGTGTACACTGTTTGACTGCTAAATCAATCTCTGTGTAACAGAGAAGGCCAGAATTTAATCATATGACTTTGAGCACTGGGCAGAAATTGTTTGGCTACAGCTGTCTATGGTTAACAATGTCTTAAGTAAGTAGAATTATTATCTTAAACTGTGTCTTTGCCTACAAGTTATCTAACTCAAGGTTGTTAGAACCTAGATCTAGTTTCAATTTGATTAATAAAATGAAATAAAATAAAACATACACCCTTGTAGGAAATTATCTAGCAAATGAGTTACTTCAGACTCTAGCCTCAGGAGAAGTATTTCACTCCAAGGCATAACTAAATAAATACCTGTTAACAGACATCAGTTAACACTAGTACTTTATCATTCTCTGATAGCAGTCCTAAACAGTGCTCAGAGAATTGAGATGAAACTGATTAAAAAAAATTAAAAAAATATAAAATAAGGAAGTAAGGAATGGACTGGAATTCTTATAGCACAAAGTAATTGATTAATTACACTCAGAGTTCTGTATTATGTGTATATCTGGAACATCATATAATAATATATATCATCAAGTAGATTTATCACTATACCAGACCTTGGTACAAAGCTTAAAATGAAGTAAGATTCACTGCATTAGCAGCTATTATAGCATTACTATCTGCCTACACGAGGTTCACTAACATTTCTTTTCCTGTTTTATTTTAACAGGAATTTGTACTTTGCACCTTAATGTGGTTCTTCCATTTTTTCATATTGCAAAAGTGTTTTCAGTATTTTCATTAGGTTTATTCCTTTCTAGTATATTTTTGAATTTTAGTTACTCAGGGATTTTTTTTTTTACTTTCTTCAAGGACAGTCATTACTCTTCATAGTTCTTATTTTGATGGCTTTTTAATAAATACTTTATTTTTCCATACCATCTTAGAGAATCTAATTGTCCAACTAATTGAAGACTGCTCAATACTTTTGTCTTATGATGATAAGTATTTGAATAAAATATGGACTGGGGAACTGAGAGTTTCCATTTCTGAGCAAATTTTATTATTATGTGTTTTAGATTACCCTCCTATTTCCTACTTTATCAGAACCTATGGTGTATTATTTCTATATTTCTTTATTATCTGTAACTACCACCTTTTAATATTTAATATAACCTTTAATATTATATATTTTTATCCCCATAATCAGATTTTTAATGCAATGCAATTTAATTTTAACTAAACTGATTTCCTGAATGATAATATAGAGACTATTGCTACTTGCACAAATACATACAACACATTTGTAGAATTCAATGGTGGTGAAAGATAAAACACTTACAGAATATTTATTAAAAATAGACCAAATTAAATAAAATAATATCATAATAATGCACACAGCTTCTTAGAGAAAACCTATCTGATCATTATAGTCTATGTAGGGCATTAATAAAAATATATATATAGTTAATTTAAGATAAATGAGCATGGGAAGTCTGTATATTCATATACTATGAAAATATTTAAATATAGATATGATACATACTGTAAAAATTACATAAATTCTGATTTATTTGACCCTGGTAGGAATGAGAATGTGTGCTAGCATGTGGGCAGCAACTCCTTTTGGAATCTATACAGCATTGTCCAGCCTGCCATGTTTAATTTCATAATGTAAATAAAAGTATTAATTTCATAATGTAAATAAAAGTATTGCAAGACTTTATATCCAACATAAAAAAGAGAATCATAGAATCATTCTGGTTGGAAGAGACCCTTAAGATCTTTAAGTCCAACTGCCAACCTAGCACTATCAAGTCACCACTAAACCTTATCCTCAGCACCACATATACAAGTCTTTTAAACACCTCCACCACTTTTCTTGGAAGCCTGTTCCAACCCTTTCAGTGAAGAAATTTTTCAAAATGTCCAATCTTAACCTCCCTTGGAGCAACTTGAGGCTTTTTCTTTTAGTCATACAGCTTGTTACTTGGAAGAAGAGACTGACACACCTCTCTACAACCTCCTTTCAGCTCTCCCCTCAGCTTCCTTTTCTCCTTGAGTTCTCCCCTCAGCTTCCTTTTCTCCAGACTAAGCAACCCCAATTCTCTCAGCCACGCCTCATAAGACTTGTTCTCTGGACCCTTTACCAGCTTTGCTGTCCTTCTTTGGACACACTCCAGCATGTCAATGTGCTGCTTGTAGTTAGGAGCACAAAACTGAACCCAGTACTTGAGGTGTGGCCTCACCAGTACTGAGTACAGAGGGGATGATCACTTCCCTAGTGCTGCTGGCCAGAAAATTCTGAGGATTGATTTTAGTTGTGATTTCATACTTTTATTTACTTCTCCATCATTAAAAAGGACACTTTCAGAGCCTTCCTGAGGTTATGACAAGAAAGGACTGCACTTCGTGACATCCACATAGGAGGCATATATCCCAGCTTGTGAAGAGGAAAAAAAATCAAATACACATCATCAAAATCTAGAAAATTCAGGAAAATTAACTAAAACATGTGACAAGAATCATATTACTAATTTCCTGTATTGCATATATTACATAAGGTTTTATAGGGAAGCATATATTTCATAAAAACTTGGCAGTAGGAATAACAGAATAAAAGGTTATTTTATAATATAATTCAATGTCTGAAATGTCATTTAATCAAGACTAGTTTATGAATGAGAGAAATCTGTCTGAAACTCAGTTCAAACTAAACAGTCATTATACTAGTGAGCTGGGGAAAACACCTGGAAATTATTGCAGATTTTCTGTTAACACCTTTAAATGAGTGAATATATCAGTTCTCATTACCGGTGTTCTCATTTAAGGTTTACTCCAGACCCCCTGCTGCTGGTGGATGGCCAGTAATATTTACCTCTTCCTGGGCTCATGTTAAAGAGGCTGCATTTTCTCCAATTAAATTATTGTTACATCTGATAGAAGGGCCATATCTGTCTATAATTAGGAAAATGAAACAAACCACATGGAACAGTTTATTTGTTGAATGGAGCCACTGCTTAAGGGCATGAGAGCTGTGCTCTGTGAAGTACAGTAAAAGCTAAACTCCATTTATGTTAGCACTCAAATACTGAAAACTCCTATTAAAGTAAGTGAATACTGATTTCAAGAGGCAAAGATGATCTTGGATACTTTGGTTCAGTCTCTGGACATTTTTAGCTGGATGTCTTCAGGCTGAGCTCTACCATGACTTTCACTTCTATGTCACATGAGACACTAGGTAGTCCCAAACTAAATTAGGGCTAGACTCAAAACTGTGGATCACTTAACCTCCCAAGTAAGGCACTAACTGAATATAATTAGGTGGTGTGAGTCTGGGACCTGACTAATTTAAGTCTGCCCATACAGTTTAGCCTCTAGTTAGCTTATCCTTTCTGAGAAGCAGTTTTGTATCTAAGTAGTGATTTTTGAATACTTCAAGGATCTGATTAGAAACTCTTCATTACAAAGAAGAAACTGAGAAAACTGCAGGGAAAACCCTCTCAGTTCAGAGGTCTGAATCAGAACACTAGACAATGAATTTCATTTTCACCAAATAAAAAAATCCAAACTAAGAAGAAAATCAAACATCCTGGAACTAAAGGTTTTAGTGCTATTTGAGATACCTTAGAGTATTCCCTTTGACATCCAGTTGCTGCTCTTGAAACCTTTGGGTATCCCACAAGAGTCTGTCTTGTGTATTGTAAATCCTCTGCAGATGTCTCAGACATTCTTGGGTGTATAAAATAACTAGATGACTATGGTTATTAAATGGAACCTCTCATTTTAGATGAGTCATTTCTTTGTTTAATATAAGCATCCAGGCATCTTTTATTCTTGTGGCTTTTTAATGGTATTAAAAATTATTAAGCCAACATGGAAACTTGCTGGGTTTTAACTCTATTTTTTTTAGAAAAATAGCTTAAAGATTATGATCTAGTGATGCCAAATTTAGTGATTCAGCCAAAAGTACTGGGTCATTAATGACTGAGTTGTTCCCAAGAACAGATTAATTCTTTTTTGTTTCTGCAATGAATAAGAAAATGCACAAATTTTAAACAACACGTCAAACTTCCTGAAAGTCACCTGATGTAATAAACACCTTTCTTCATTCAGATATCCACTTCTTCAGAGAGTTTTCATCACCAGACAAACTGAATACTGATACTTTAAAATGAGAATTGAATGCTGGCACTTTAAAATGAGAGTATTCCATCAGACACAGTATTTCCCTCAATGAGATAGGAAATTGTTGAGGAAATGGCTCTTTGGGCACTATGATGGTAGAGAAAAGACTTTTGTAAGGTCAGTTTTATACATGCAAGCTTATACAACCAATTCCTTGATTGATGTGTGACTGTCCTGTAATGGTTTTGCTGTTTTCAGAACAGCCCATCTTGTGAAAGATGTCACGTAGCCTCCCTCATCAAGAGTCTGCAGAGACAGTTTAATGGAGGTGAAAGTATGTGTGTTGCAATTGGGCAAGCTTTTTAATATTGCTGCCATGAAGATAGAAAAATCTGAAAATTCTGTGTCAGTCTTTCAAAACAATAGTCACAGCAAAAAGAAAATCAACAACTGTTGTGTATTTTTCCTTTATTTCTTCTAATCAATTCAGCAAAGCTTTGCCAAACATTTGCAGAGTGTGCCATTGAAATGTCACTTGAAGGTGAAAAAGTGTGTCACTTTATAAGTAAATGTCATTTTGCAAGTAAATATCGAGTAGAGAAACAAAAATGACACTAAGAAAAAAAGTAAAATGACTAAATAGCTGGTGATACAAAAAGGCAACAAAGTATGTAAGGAAGATTCCAGTTAATTTGTACCACATCTGTCTCATATCTTGATAAGAGTAGATGGTAAAGGAGGTGATAGTTGTCGGTTTCCAAATCATGTCAACACTGGAGCTCTACCATTCAATAGCCATCTGCAGCAAGCAACAGTGTTTCCACCTTAGCTAGTCATAGCAATTGAAATATCTGTCCTTTTCAATTCTTTCGTTTCCTTTCATTGAGACCCAGGTTTTGCAGAGTTCCCCCCTCTCCCCTACATCATTCTGTTTCCTTAAAGGACCATCTCACTCATCTGTTTTTTTCAAACATTTTATCTAGGTTAATTGTTGCCAGTTTAAAGACAAGTACTTCTAAGTTCTCAAAGTGTAATTGTATTATCAGGAAGAAAGGAATAAGTCTGCAAAGGTGATAGCAGCACACACACACAGACATAGTATCATATTTAAGGCTAATTTAGTTTATAATTATACGAAGGAAATGATACGTATCTGCAGTGCGAGAAGAGAGATGAAAAAATGTGGAAGTTCTACCTTCACAGCAACTTCTCCCTGAGAATCTCAGTCTTATCTAGTGATTTCTACACAAATACTAAAATAAATACACCTGCCCTGTGGTTTTTATACAGATTTTCAGTTTTTCTTCTTTAGGTTTCAGCCAGGAATAACACTTAAAAAACCCCCAAACAACAACAACAAACACAAACCACACCTTTATTTTCTATTGGTTTATGGCTTTAAAGGACTTGCAGATACTTCCTTCTTTCTGTGGATAACTTTAATATCCTTTATATTTGAAGAAGTTGTCCATGTATGGTATTTGTAATCCAAGTGTTCATTTCACTGTCTTTTAGTGCAGAATTTGTATTTAGTAAATAGTGCTCCTATACTGCAATAAACTCTGTAACTCTTATTCAAACTTGGTCTGTCAGAGAAACAATACCACTGGAATGCTCATTTGTCACATTATCCTCATAGAAAAAGCTCATGTAGTTCATATAGCTGTCTATTTAGTTAACATGTTGAGTATCTGAGGCTGCATTAAAAAAACCTCAAACAAATAATAATGCAGTAGTACAAAACCACTGATGAAATGAAGCCAAGCCAGCACCTAAAGTGAAGTTAATTGGCCCAGACAGAGTGTTTTAGATGAGATTGATCAAGCTGTGTCAAAGTCTTAGAATATTGTTGCAGAAATCATGTTGACCTTTGGACATATCTGATCACAGTGATCATTCATTTGTACAGAATTTCAAGTGACTAGCCACTACATTTTTCTTTCAGTAACTGCTCTAAGTTGTTAAAGGAATTGATACCTCAGCACCACTTCTGTAACTATCTTTGGAAAATTGCCTTGGCAAACAATAGGTAAAATTTTCCTGTGTTTATCATTGCTGTTATCATCCTAGCTCCAAAACATAGCACCATATATCTACTATGAAAAAAATTTACTCTGCCCCAGACAAAACCAGTATGGGGGTTCAGGTTAGTTTTATGGATATAATTGTTCTTATTAGTTTCTGACTGAATTAAAACCTCAGTGTATATCTCAAGCACTAGAAATCAAGTTGTGTGGCTTCTTAGAAGAGAGAAGTAGTTTCTCTCCTTATCATTTTTTATTCTGTTAACAGAACAAAAAATAGACAAAAAAGTAAACGATAATAAATAGACTTGTAGCAAAACTCAGTAACAGTAGAGAACCAAGGAATACATCCCTTCACCTTAATCCATAAGAAATATTTATCCATCTTCCTTTAGGGGACAGAGAACTAAGGAGGGTGATTCATGCTGTCATCAGAGAAGTATCGTAGAGGAGGAATTATCCGGCCTGAGTTAAATTCTCTTCATAATCAGTGGAAAAATAAAAGAAACCTCCATAAAAATATATTATTGTACTTTAAGATGGGTACCAGAGGTAGCTGAGGTAACTTATGCTCTGACAGCTATTATATCTCTACATTGCTGCAGCTAAAACAATAAGCTAAGATTTAGATATCTGAGAGAGATGTTGAAGCAAAAAGTACCAGTCTGATTGCTCTTATTACCAAAATGAGCATACAACACATATACAAAATCAACAGTTAAAATGCAGTTCTCCATAATATCTCTTTCTGTGTTTTGTTTATCTATAACACGATAATCCACCTAAATCTATGCTCAAACAGAATGTTTTCTTTGTATATTCACCTGGATAAAGATCACCTTTGTCTGGGTTCTTGTACTGTTTTATCCTGGGGAATATCTTTTTCTCCTAAGTGGTACCTATGTTACTGAAATCCTTGTTATTCTTACTCTAACCTCTGTGAGACTACAAGTCATATCCCACTGTTTTCTCTACTGTAATGGTTCATTTCATCCTCTACATTGCACATCTGTCTTTGGAAGATGCCTGGAAAAGCTTATTCACAACTACCAGTCTTCTCTTGAGAATTCACTAGAGATCAACTTGTATCAGTAAGTATATTCTCACAGTGATCTACTATTTGTTAAAGTACATCCTGCCACTGGAAATCTCTCCTCTGTGCTTCAGACACACTAGAAATCCCCTCTGCTTTGTGCCACCAGGTCAAGTGGGAATGCTTAGTCAACATAAAGGAAGCTACAATTATCAAAGAAAAAGCAATTGCATTAGCATTTTAATTCTCCCATGTTACCTTAGGAGCATACAGTTATTTAAAAGATACTTTTAAAAAGATTTCACTAGCTTTTAGTTATAGTATCTAGTCCCATTGTAAATGAAGACATTTATATGTTTGCTACTTACTTCAGTACTACCAGATAAAAGATTTGCTGTTCATGTGTTGGTACAGAGCTTGTCATTTTATATTATGACATTACATGACATATTGCCTCTGTGGTACATTTTGATAAAGTCAAAAGTACAGAAGACTGGAATTTGTAGTTAGACAATTTTTTCTCTCTCATTCAAACATGTAAATTATTTGTGAGAAAATATATTAAATAAAGTTTAGCTGACATCTACAAACAATAAGATAAAACTACAAAAGATACATTTCTTCAGCTTGAGGCATAGAGCTTACCTTTTGGTTATATTGTTTGTATGATGATATTGTATTATCTTGTCATCTTGATCATCAAAAGCTAAGCTGTGCAAAAAAAAGAAATCAAACAGAAGAAAATAGTTTTATCAAATTAATTATTCACTAGAAGCAATATTCTCAACAAAATATCTTTTTGGATTAATATATCTGTAAAGAGAATACACTGTCTTTGTATCAAACCAAAACATGCATAATAGTACAAGGAAGACTCTTTAGCAAAACCTAATCGAGGATAAATCTGTCACATTAAAGCACATTTTTGTCAGTAAGGTTATGCACAAAAGCCTTCTGTGATTCATCTAAAAGTTTAAGCTAAGGAAGTATTGTATAATTGCCCATTATCATGAGCTTCTTACAAAATCTTAAGGAAGACTACAATTTGCACAAACATATGTTCCTTCTAAGATTACTAAATATTTCTTAGGGGAAAATGGTTAGAACATTAATGAAAAATAACAACAGATAATTTAATTGCATTTAACATAGACATAAGCGTTTGTTTCTGTATCAGAAATGTTAATTGCCACAAAGTATGAGAAGCAGTGATTTAAAAATGTGTTGGTTTTTTTTTCTCACACATTTTGACACTTATTCAGCCAGGCAAAATGTATTGTGAATCATCAGATTGATTTTTCTCTTTTTAAGACTTTTAAAAATTTCTCACGGTTGCAGGGAAAACGTGTCTTATAAAGATACAATCATTAAGTATTACATAGTTTTCTTATTAATATAAGTTCATAAAAGGTATGACAAGAAGTTTTAAATTTTACATTATTTAACAAAATGTAAATATTCAGAGACATAAAGAAAGAGATGGAATTTACCATTCCTTGAAATTACAAGAAATACAAGTATTACACTAGGAAAAATAATATATCTGATTGTATTTCCAACTGTTTTCAGTTAGCAGAACTGAAAAAATAAATGTTGTTGAAAATAATCTTTTGAAGAAATTCATGTCAGACTGCATCATCAGCATTTAGTAAAAGGTAACCTTCTATAAACCATTTGATAACTAATACAGGGATAACTTGGTTATTTTTTAATGTGTCATCAATTTTCTTGTTTAGAAAAATCTACCTAGTAGGACAAGACAGCAATGCCAAACAGAGTTTCTGTATCAACAGTCAATCTGTTTTTTTCCTAAATTTATTACTTAGCAATAGCAGGTCCTAGGTGCTATTTAAAGTATAAATTCCTTTTCATACATTTAAAAGGCATTGCCAGTGCAAATACATTTCCAATCAGTTAGAGAAAGGACTGACTCAGTCTAGAGTTGACATTTCTTTTAAGGCTGAATAATTGGCATTTACCAGACTAGGAAGAGAGCAGAGATGCAAAGGTGTTAGAGGATTTACAAGAAAAGCAGGTATTCAGTTCCGTAAAAGTCTAGATACTTTACAAGGTTGTCTTAAACACTATTGCTTAGAATTCTCCCTTGGGATGTGGGACATATGAAAGACCTCATTGTACCTAAACCTAGGTGCCTTCCATTTCTCTGTGTAGAACTATATTCTGGTTTTGACAGTGAAAGTGTCTGAGGAAGTTGTTGTTGTAATTATTTTGGGAGTCATGGTGACCTGTTGGCATCTTTCTAAGAACTTTCTAGTTGTTGCAAGAAAACAAACTGCAGGCTTAGAAAGTGCCAGGGTCAGAACATACCAGGCTTTCTGTCTCCCAGCTGCCTGCACCTGTTGGCACCTTTCCATGTCACCTGCACAGGGTTGGTACTGGCCTTGCAGAGAGGCCTGAGAAGCAACTCTGCAAAGTGGCCCAAGCAAAGCAGGGAAAAGGTGACATAGGAGCTGTTTTTCAGAACACAACTCAGGGAAGGGAGATATTGGTACCGTTACAGTATACAATAATACTATTTGAAAAATACAGCAAAATAACAGTACTGTAGACTGTAAATATTTAACTTTACTGTCTTTGATTATTTCAATAATTTACCACTGTTACCTTAGTCATTGGCTAAAATTCAATCTAGCCTGGGCAAAAGTTGTTCCGTGTTGGGCTATTAACACAGTGATTTAGGAGAGCAACCATTTACTAAATCCTAAATCTTTCAATTTTGTCTCAGTTCTACAGCATGCCTCAAAGATTTCCCTATTAACACCAGAGAGGTTGACATAGGTTGAAATAAAATCATCCATAAGCACAATCTTGTTAACCTAACTTGCCCTCCTTATCTCTTCATACAAGTTTTCATTTCCGTTTCTTTTTCCTGTCCTTGGAGGTTCATTGTATGGTGTAGCTGTCTTATTATTACTTTAATGCTCCAATGTATAAGCTACCTTATTTCCGGAAGACGTCAATTCATTTTTTCTTGTGCTTCATTTTTCCTAACTTGTAAGAGTACAATAAAACCCCAACAAAACCAATCTTCCTTGGGAAATTTTATGCTATAAAAGAACACTCTAAAGGGTATTAGGTGATTATATGGGATATAGGAGGCTTTCCCTAAACAATATTGCCTCTAGAAATGGTCTAAGAAATCATGTTGTACTAAATTTTCTGAGAAGAAGCATAGCTTTTGGATTAGATTGAAAACCATATTTTAATTTCTGCTAAACACTGATATTTGGTTGCCATTGTGCTGAATCTTCATGCTATCATTCACTCTTCAGAATGTATGTCTTGCATTTAATCCTGGCTTTTGTTATCAGGAAAAAGAGACAATTTCTCATCCAAGTACTCTCCAACTTGTGAACTGAACAGAGGTCTAAACCCACAGAAGCTTATAAATACAACTCCCTTGAACACCCTCAAAACAAAAAAGACTTCAATATATAACACTCCTATTTCTCAGATAAATTGGGGTTTCTGGGTTTTTTTGGAATTTTTATAATAATACTTGAAAACCGAAAAAAAAAATGTGGGTTTTGCTTAATATTATTCTGATAAAAATTGGTAACCAGCTTTGACCTCCACCATGATACAATGCAGAACAGCAACACAAAAAAGTGATTCAGTTCAAATATTCTTTGGCACTATTCCATCAGAATACTACTGCCATTTCTATACCTTTGGTTAGTTCCTAAGCACTGGTTTTTCTTTCCTTTCCAGCTCTCAGAACAGAGTTAATTTTCCTATGAGGATGCCAGGTTACAACCTTTCCAGATACAGTAAATGAAGCATGGCTTAAAAGGGATTAAAGTAAGAACAGACTACAGAGAAAAGAGACTATGATTATAATCCTCCAGACATCCTCTTTTATTCTGACCTTTCCCTGTTTTCAAGCACCTTAAAATGGTAAAGAAAAAGGGCCAAACCCTGCCTCTATACTGTATGCTTTCACTGTACTTTATCTGAACGCAGAACTCATGCCTAAAATTCTTACAGTAGAATCTATTAACTTTTGATGTAGGACATCTCCCTTTCTCCTCAGGTCTTATTTCTCAAATTTTATCAAAATCAGTTTTTTAAAAATGTCTTATCTTCTGTCTTTTCACATGAATGCCCTGTTTCTGGCATTTTGCCCCTATCTAATTCTGTTACTTTCATTGCCCGGGTCTAACTTCTGTGTACATGGCTTCTTTTCATCTGTTCCTTCCCTCAGTAGACTGCTTTGCTTATTGGTTTGTTTCCAGTTGTTCCAGAAGCCTTCAGTACGGTTGTCAAAGCTTCTCTTTGTGGAATTCCAAGTGTCTAAATTTCTCTGCTAGTTATGTATTAATTATAATTAATAATATTTTTAGATGTCTTAGGACTGAAAAATTTACCAAACTGTCGTGCTTAGGTGCTAAAGAATCATAGAATCATCAGAGTTGGAAGGGACCTCAAAGATCATCTAGTTACAACCCTCCTGCCTGGCAGGGACACTATCCACTAGATCAGGTTGCCTGGGGCCTGATCAAGGCTTCTCTTAAAAGCTTCCAGGGATGAGATGTATATTGTGTTGCCTTTTTGCTAACTCTAATATGCAACTAAAGTATTTTGTGTACTTAGAATAAAACCAAAGCACAACATTTTCATAACATATTTTTAAAAAATGAACTGAAATAAACTTGTAAAAACATATATTCTTACAGTATCACTAATTTCTCTATGAAAACAATAAGAAATAAGGTAGTAGAGTGTACATTCTACAGACGTAATGTTTATGGAATGTTCCATAATCACTTTTTAGGTGTTTAATTTTTTTATACTTGTATTTATCTATACTTTTGTGTTACAAAAAATATTTTCTTCCCTTTCTTTGTAGAGAAGACAGGTAAGGAAGCCTGAGAGGATTTCTGCTATTTCTGGTACAGTCATTTCAAAGATGCATTTCTTCTGTCAGTAGACGTCACCAATTGCTGTAACTGATGTTTCATCCATTACACCAACTCAATTTCTCAGACAATAGATAATTAGCTAGGCTCTACTTCTGGATGATTATTTCTATCTCCCAAGGAATCTCATGCTATAATGGACAAGAGGTCCTGAATAATGAGGAATTATGTTGGTGAAAACTACATCACTAAACCTAAAATGTATTGTTTGTTTTCTTCAAAGAAGGAAAAGCTTTTATGCATTAGTGGTCTGAGTTCTGTTTCATCTCTTCCTGGAGCGAGAATGCTAACACTGCCTAGGAAATTAAAAACTGAATGTAAGGGTATATAAAGCTCATCTTGTATATGAGGAAGAAACTAAAATAAAAGGAGTGATGCAATTTTAAAAATCCCTGGTATGCTCAGAAAAAGTGTTATTTAATCATGCATGAAAATTTTTTTCCTCTCAAATGGCATGTTATAAAGTTATAATTGTATCAGGTGACTCACATTTGTGCAATTACCTTAGCATATTGCATTATATTTTGAAGGATATATTTTTACTAAGTGCTGTCTATTGAGTTTATTCACATTATCTCATAGATGCAGATGAGGCTCTTCTATTGTCTGTTTTATGTGAGGTGTTTAAAGTACAGAAATAGGCAACTTCACCATGTGCTGCGTGGTATCTGCACTGCACAGCATCCTCTGAATCGCTGCACATTTTATACACAGAACAGAAAAGGTGAAATACTTGCTCTCATTTTCTTCTGAATTAGAAAACAGAAATGTATTTGTGTTCAAAGAAGTTTTGACAGAGGTTGGTACTACTGAGCAAGCAGCAAATGAAGCCAAGCCAACTGCAATTATTAGGATTTCACTCTGCTGAGTTCTTGTTGCCTTGTGGCATGTGACTTTTACTTGGAACTGCTTGCAAGCTTTAAGACTCGGGGGAAGACAGCAAGAAGTTTATTACTGGAAATATGCGCCATTGGAAACTCCTCTCAATTTTCACTTCATTCCTTGAGAACTTCTGTTCATTGTGATGCACTTCAGCACCTGAAGCTTTAGGTGTTCTCTAAGAGAATTTTTGTGTGATATACAGACACTGAGATCTACCTAGTAATACAGGCCCTAGGTATATTTAGCACAGTTTCCATGTCCATAAGGGTTTTAAAGAAAATGAGAAAAATAATTTTCTGACTATATCTTAATAACTGACCCACTTTGGCTAAGAGTCTTACTATTTTACAGAAGCATAGGTGCACCTAGAGGATGGTTCATGCAGAAGTTCTTAAATTAAATGAAATATGCTACAACTATGGATGGTTCATTTCTGGAGAATATCGCAAGATAATCCAGTGGGCACCAGGGACAACCAGGCTGTGATTTTGTTCTTTCTAGGTGTTTTTATGATGTATCCTTATCCTTCTTGGACTTTTCCTTCCTCATATGAAAACAGCTATGCTCATTGAGGCCCATTCCATATTACCTTGGGACACACAAATTGGTAGATGACAGTTTAGAGGTAATCAGCAGTGCCAACTACGAAACCAGTGTCCAGTGAAGCATGCAGGTTGCAGTTCAGCAAGCCAAGCCACTGAATACACAGTGAGTTTAACCACAAAGACTCTTTTTGTACCAACCGAACATTCAGTGTTGTTTCCTGATTATATGTTTTCAATGTGGCAAACAAGGATTTTAGTGGTGCATTTCTTATTGATATTAATAGCAACAACATAGCTAAAGCTCATTGCATAGAGTTAGAAACGTAGATGTTGCTGGAAAGTATTGTATGACAAATACTTCAACATCAGACTACACCCAAAACAATTCTATATATTATTTTTTCCCCCCCTCTTCTGGGTCACAAATTTATTGACATGAAATATTACAAATTATTATTTTATGGTTTTCAGAACATAAACATTTGTAGACCATAAAATTGTGTGGGAAGATACATTTTAAATAGCAAAAATACAGCATATCTCAAAGACATTTAAAAGGATTTATTAAATCTCTGTGCTCAGACAAGGGTTCCTGTTCCTTGTGATCATGTTTACACTCACCCAAATTAACAAATTCTAAGAGCTTAAAAGTTGCAAAGATTTGCCAGACCTGGCTTTATGTACAATTGTCTTTATAGGTAGATTGAGCTCAGACTAAGTTCATGCTACCTAAAATTTATCTTTGCTCTTTTCTCAGGAAATATCAAGGTCTACCTAGAAAAGATTTAGATGGTCTCTGTCTCCCAATGCTGGCTATGCTACACTGTCACAAGGACAATTGGCACAGGCAGGCTGCCAATTCAGAAAGGGAGCGGTGGGACACATCTACTGTACGTGGGGGAAATCTGTAATAATATCATTTAAACAACCACAAATTGGCTGGTCAAATGTAAATGTCTACTTTAGGATGAGATTAATTGCTCTCTGAAGTCCACTGGCTGTACTGATGAGGTAAAACCAGCCAGGACAGGACAAGCTCAGACAAGCGCCAAGACCTTGCAGAGTCAGGTCAGTGCAAAGTCTATGGCTTTCTGCTACTAATGGCAAATTATATTTAGTGGAATACACCACTATTTATGTCCTCAATTAAAAAATAAGCATTAGATTTATGATCTGAGCAGTGACAAAGTCAGCAGAAGCATTTGAATTATGCATTACTTTTTAAACTATGGACCATTAATCTAATTTTCTTTGAAAATGTGGTGAATGCTGGAAACTTCAGATGTTGGGTGGCAATTTAAAATCTGGTCACTTCAGTGACCTGATTGTGGGCACATAACCTGATGTGTCCACTATCAGAATTCAATGCACAGATTTTGCTGAGGTTTTTTTACCTTTTATTAAAACTTTTCCATGACTCAATTATATTTTTCCCATGTATGTGAAATACAGCAGATGGTATTTTTACAGGATAGTTCATAGGAGCAGTATTATTTTTAATTAATATTTCTTTGACCCCTCTCTACTCTGAGATTTTATACACCTTTTGTACTGATGCTTAATATAGCTATTGTTAGTAGAGAAAAAATTAATGCATACCAAAAAGCTTCTCTGTGACCTGGTCTAGGGAATCCTGCTGTGGCAGGCGGGTTGGACTAGAAGATCTTTCGAGGTCCCTTCCAACTCCTAATATTCTGTGTGTGATTCTGTGTGTGAATAGTTCCCATTCTTAAAAAATTGTTTGTTATGTATCCACTTTAGTTTTCTTTTTACAGTATTACCTAGTGACATACATTGCTACCTCCTTTGGAAGATTATTATTGACTGGTTTTGTTACAATTTCAATGACTATCTTTCCAGATCGAAAAGTGTATTAAATATACCACGATATTCAACATATCTTTTAATCCAGTCCAAGAATGAATCCTATAGAAAGCAACATTAAGCTCTTCCAGCTTAACAATTTGAGACTTTATAAATAAATTCCAATCTATTATAGTCCATTTTCAAGCTCCCATCATGTGATTACTAAGAGTTAGAATTAGAACTATTTCAGTCAAAGGTGTGCCAGGTATGTACTATAAATATATTTGGGAAGAATATTACTACTTCTTAAAGCTCTTATTCATTATTCTGCTGATAGGAAATGAAAGAGCTGATCAGGTCTTTCCTTGCTTGCCTGTTTAACAAAGCACATAGCAAAAGACACTTGCTATATCCTGTATATCCTTCAAGTTTTTCAGTTCTTTGTGCTCTTCTCTTTTCTTTGTTTTCCATTGTCCTTTCTTAACTGGTAGACAATGTAAATGTTTTGGTTTGTATTTTTCAGAACTACTTGGTTATTGGTGAGATATAATCATTTTCACTTCAGTGGGGGAAATCCACAGGTTTATAGATTTTAAAAATTATTTCTTTAAAGTATATCATCTACAATTAATTTTCAGAAGTTGTAATAAATGTGCTTACAATTATTAAATATTCCTTTTACAAGTTTCCCTGTGGTTATACCTTACAATTTTACTTTGAATTCAGATTTAATGTAGTTTTTGATTATGATAGAATAACAATAAAATAACTATTTTCACCATAAGAAAATTAAGTTAGACAACATATATTATCATGCACTGTATCTTATATATCTATGCCATATAAAAAGAGAGGAATAGGAAGAGAAAGAGAAAAGGGGGGAGAGAGACAACTGCAGACCCTATATCAAGTAGATTGCACAAGCTTTGTTCAAAAGACTGCCCTGATTTCAAAGCACACCTGTATACCTGCCTTTTCCCCCCACATTTTTTATAAAAATAAGTTGTTGTAATTACATACTTGTTTTCTAACAGGAGGTATGTTTTCATAATCTTGAAGAGTACTTAAATCATCATAAAACCTCCTGATCTAGGTAACACCCCTTAATTTATTAAGAAAAGAGAAAGCAGCTGGTTAGTATTAATGACATTTTCTGTTATGCACCAGTTTTGCAAGGCCTCAAGTATTTATTTCAAGGTTTTATCTAGAGATGTCATTATTATTGTTACAAATCAAAAGACTTCACTAGGGTGGGAAATATTTAATGTCTCATTTTCCTGCAAATTGCTCCAAAAGCTTCACTAACAATACATCTTCTCCTTTGACTTTCTGTTCACAGAAGGGCTACCATTGTGATAACGAGCATAGATTAATTAAAGTAATGGATTAGGTCTGACTTTTGATAACAGCTGTGAGAATGTGTATTGTGCTGTGGATAGTGCAATAAACATAAAGAACATAAACAACAGACTCAAGGTGTCACTGGTCTTAATTAGTACATAAAAAATGTATGTATTTGTGGCAGGTAGGCAGCCAATTTGTTTTAGTATCCTTAAACTAACCTGGGAGCTTTTTTTGTTTGTATCTTTCTCTTATTCTTTGCAGTTTCTTTGGTGTATGTCTCTGGTGTCATCTTCCACCAGTTACATTGTATTATTATTTAATTAAATGTCTTAAAGTTGTGGATGTCAACTGAGCTACCTGTTTTCTTCCATTTCCTATTTTCTTTCACATAAAACTGCCAGATGGGTCTTTACTGAGACTTAATAATTCCTTTAGGTAGTGACTATTAAAATACAACCTTGCCTCCCATCATAATCAGGGACAGATCATCATATTTTGGAATTCCCCTGGAATATTGTTAATATTTGGCTATGTGGTATCAGCACAATAACAACAAAAAATAGAACAATCCCGAATGTGGACACCTTATTTATATATAAAACTCAACCAAAACAAACAAACAAAAAAATCACCAACCTCTCCTCCCAGAACAAAGCTTAATGTGATGACTCCTGAAAGAGTCAGCCCATATCAGCTCCTTTCAAAATTAATCCCTGTTGATCTCTAATGCCTGAGATATCTCACAGAGTATGTCTGTCCTTATAATGATTCATTTATGACTGCTTTCTGTAGGTACTGCCTGTCTGACAATAGTGGGGATGTTAAAAATAATTGTGGCACTGCACTTTCTGAATAATAGGAACAAAGCTTTATCTGACCAGGCTAAAATAAACCTAAATTTAACACCCTTTCATTTAAAAGACAAACTGCTCCAAATATCACTGAATATGACACTGGAGAATGGAAGAGAAGTTAAAACAGAAGGTGAGAAAAACAAAGAGATAAATTGTAATTTAAAACACAAAAAAATAAAAATATACTCCTAACTCTAACTGCCCTAAGAGAAGTAGAGAAAAAAAAATTGATTACTAGCCAGTTGTTAGAGCAGTTACTATTTCCTCAGTGACACTTAAATAATTCAGTGATATATATACTATTACAAGAACTAGAAACTAGCAAGCTATCTAGAAAAGACTTAAATAATATGGATAGCAGCACAATTAGATCTTGAGACAATAGGTGCTTGATCAGAACTTTTTTAGAGTTATCTGCTTAAAATTTATGTTTTCATTTATATTAATTGCCTTTTTGTGTCATTTTGTTATTTAAAGGTGATTATGAATAAGTTCAGCAGATTTAAATTCAGTATTCAGGATCAGTTCATGGTAATTTTGCAGAAACCAAGTAAAATCACTTTTATATTTGGACTCCAAATAGAATGCAACTTTAAAATCAATATATTGAGAGTAAAATCTAGTGCACCTGATTTGACAGAGGGGAAATCCAGGCTACCTAATATAATTTTATAAGTTTTTAATCTAGAGATATATTCATTTCGTAGACCTGCAAAGAGAATTCCAGGACATCTTGGTCAGGTTCTTACCTCTTTTCATTATACTCACATTAAAGGTTGGCCACCAGAGGATGACTCAGTCTAATCTTCCTTAATGTAGGTTAGGTGTCCTTTAGATGACCATAACACTAGACAGACCTAGACACATATGTCCCAGTGCAGATGGGATTTCGTGGACTAATTCCCACTTATAGTTGAGTGGCTATGACACTAACTTAAAATGGGGAAAAAGACAACACTTCAACACAGACAATCTACTCAGCTGATATTTAATTATGTTTTTAATGTGCTGTACTTCAAACAGAAGTCAGTGAGAGACATTTACTACAGAGCACTCAGTGGTGTGTTTAATGGCTAACACACTCAACTGAGGATGAACACAACCCAGCAAATTACTCCAGAGAGTGAAATATTTAAACACTCACCTATTCCTACAGACAGTCAATTCTAACTTGACTAACTGTGTTGCATTACATGAAAACTATGTCTGACACTAATTTCTTCTGAAGATATTACTTTGTAAGGAATCATGTTCATCTGCTAAGACAGGTGGGGCATCACTGTTTAAAAATCACTAATTGATATCCCTTAAAGCTTGATCTCTGAAAACTAATTATAAACCAAAAATAATCTACTTCTTTTGGAGATATCTATGCTTTCAAGAAACTCATTGTAGAAGCTCAAGCACTGATAATTCACAGTATTCAGCCAATATTAACTTAATTGCTGAGCAGAGTTTTGCTCCTGTCAACAGGAGCTCACAGAAACAGGGCCAAGCTTTAATCAGGGTTTATCAACTGCAAGGGATCATTTTCAAGGGGAAGTATGACTGGAGCAGAGTTCAGCTCCCTTAGGGCAACACACACTTTTCCAAAACTATCTCAGTAGACTGTGCATGTGACATATTTCAGTTTTATACCATAAAAATGTCATTCTGTTGAACTACATTATTATATTCATTTTACATGAAAAAGCCCGCAAAAAATACTGGATGTGTGGGCTTCAGCTGGGAGCCAAAGGGGCCCAGATTGAATCAAATCAGCTGGATTAGAAACTGGATGTTTCTCTTAGCTTTGTGACAATATGCTCTAAGCACAGTTGTTTCCACATGAGCTCTGAGACAGGGGTTGGTCCTTTACTGTCTTATTTTGAAATAAATAGACATACATTTTTTTTTGTCTGCACTCAGTCAAGAGTTAGAATCACTACTATGCATTAACTTCACTTCCACACTTAATTCAAGTATGCTTGTCAAGTCACATTGTCCCACAGAATTCTGTATACAAAGATGCTATACAATGAGTGTAGTTCATATTTTTTAGAGAGGAAAGTGCTTAAAATATCACAGTTACTCTACCGAAGGGCTCTTAGAATTTCCAAAGTGGTGAGGATAGTATACAGCCTGAGGTGGTATCAAAGGTAATAAATAAGCAAAAGAGTTTGAGTTTGTTTTTTTTTAAAAAGAGGAAGATATCAATTGAATGTCAAGAAAAGAATGTAGTAGAGAAGGAAGCCTGATTTACCAAAAGTCTGTAATTGCAACCCAAGGGAATTTGAATAATGGATTTGGGTAAGCATCCATAATCCATCATTTGTGTTCAGAGAAGAGAAAGCTTTGGAATTGGATCTTCCTTCAAGAAAACAATGTATATTTAAAAATTAATTTCTGTCATATCTGCTGCTTGTCTGTACATCTTATGTTTAGTACTTTATAGCATTTCTTTTAACATGCCTTGAGATAAGAATGACTTTAATCTTAAATCATAGTAATTCTCCATCATTCTAATGTTTTGGATGTAATAACTTACCATTAGAATCAGCCTAAACCATCCATGCATCACCTGAAATTTCAATAGTTTTTTTGAAGAGAGTATCTAAATGGTAGAAGGATGTTCCTCAATTTTAGCTATATGGATTAGGAGCTGGTGTGATTTGAATCTCTTTGATGTTAATGGTTTGATTAAAGCCAGGAAACATGCCTGACATCCAACAGCCACAAATATGCATATGGTAGATAGCAACTAGGTAATGAAGGTTTTAGAAACCAGTCCATACAGCAGCTTAGTGGCAGCATTAAATATGTAAATAACAACCAGAGTGAATACACATATCTGAAAAGCTTTTTGGCTTAACCTTAGAAGGTATTACATACTCCAATGAAAATGTGATCAGATTAATTTCAATATTACTAAAATAGCTGTTGTGAATTTGCATAACTTTTTATAATTAATTGTACTATGCATGCACTATTGTGGCAATGTATCATTGATTTCAGCAGGTTGGATGATGTCAATTCCTACTACGTTTAATTCACCAAAGTCATCCAAATCTACAGTATTCATCTTAAAATGCATTCATTTTTATGTATTTGAGATATTTTCTTTAGTGGCACAGAAACCTAAGCTAGGTGCTCTGAATGTGTATAGAGAACAGTGCAGGAAACATCACAAATTGTTAAGAATGAGTTTCAACTGTAAGAATACAGCTGACATGCAAAAGAGTGAGAGAGTTTTGGGAAGGGAATTGGTGCTTTGTAACCAGAAATGAAGCTACATATCATAAAACATGTTCTGGCACTTAAACATATGTATCCTTAAAAAACTCAATCTTTTTATATGAGGTTTAGCATCCTTCTGGATTAAAAGAAATTTATGGAACTAAAAATTGTGGGATCCTATTCATGCCTTGATTGAATGGTTTTTCCTCTTATGGAAAGTGTATCCCCTTGTATATTGCTTATGTCTTTATTCCAGCCTGATTTAATCCCATTACCCTTCGAGCCACTTCTTCCTTACCATACTTCTTATCTAACAAGTTAGAATGTCCCTTCTACAATTCTGAGCTGAACACAATCTTACTTTGCTCCCCTCATTGTGTGTAGTCTACCATGAGGTTCAGATGCTATCTCCCCTGAATGTCAGACAGATTTCTCTCAGCTCCTTGTAGCCTGTCTGATAGACACTGTCTATACTGCTAAGAAGGGAGACAGTGTTTCCTTTACCACCGGGAAATTGTTACAACAAGATAAAACTGGCTAAGCGGAGACTAGGTCAGAAGAGTTCTGAGCGTCCTGAGGGCCACCAAATCAGTACAAACACAATTACTTTTTAATTAGAAATGGAAAGATGTTAGTTATCAGGATGCAATTTCATTTATAAATGTACCTGAAACTTCCACTGATTTAATCAATTATATGTTTCAAATGCTTGCTAAAGAATGTATTTTCGGTTTGATGCACAGCATATGAAAACTTAGTCTTGAGAATTTGTCTGGTCAGGTATTGATTTACCTATTTTGTAGTTTTTAATATTTGGAGAAAAACAGTTATAAACTGAATTGCTGAACAAAAATCTGGCACAAATTAAAACCATGAACTTATATTTTTATACCTAAATGGTGCTTTTAGGTCTATTTCAGACCAATGCAGAACTTGAAGACTTATTTCGAAACACTGAGTAAAATGAAACATGAATGAGACCTTCAGTCAAATATTTTAAGTGCTTTCCCAATATACAAAACTTAACCTCGATAGCAGCAATATAGTATTGCATGTGTAAGCATATTATACTGCCCGCTGTCACGTGTGACTGTGGCACGTTGCTCTCATGGTGAAACTACTTGAAGGAAAGCATCTTTGAAATTCTTCAAAGTAAAAGCAGAAATAATCCTACAGAGATCTCCTTGAAGCAGTTCCAGACTTCCTACAGAAGATAGGAGCTATAAAGAAGTGTAAGTGCAACATTGTCCTTTCATCTGGAGTTACTATATGATGCTATATTAGATGAAAAGTCACTGCAGTTCCTCAGAAAGTACTGGCCTAAGAATTCACTGCTGAGAGATTAAATTAGTTATAGAGAGCATAAGACTGTTTAATGTGCTAAAAATTAATGTAAATAGACACAAAGTAGCACGTAAAACAAAGTGGTTGTAAAAGACAGTGTTGTGCTTAATAATGTTACTCATTTTTATTTCATATATCAGTGTGTTAAAGATTTTACAAAGATTGGTAGATTTAGGATGATCCTATTTCCAAGATAAGGACTTTCCATTGTAAGCTTTGATGGTAAGACACAGGACACTGTTTTGTGTTTGTGTCTGACGGGGTTTTGCTAGTGGTGGAGGGGACTACTGCTGTGGCTCCTGTAAGAAGATTGAGAAGCAGCCCTGACTCCAATGTTGGACCACCTCTGGTCAGTCTTTGTGGTAACATATTTAAGAGGAGAAAAAAACCCTGTTGGATGAGTTCCTCTGTTTTGGAGAGGGGTGGGACATCATAGATACAACCATGTGGACACTGAGTAAGTGAGGAAGGAAGGAGTGTTGGAGGCACACTGGTGCAGCCATTTCTTTTCAGCCTGTGGTGAGATGGCAGACTGAGCCCATGGAGATCAACGGTGGAGAAGAATCCCATTTGCAGCCCATGGAGGACCTCGTGTTGGAGCAGAAGGCTGCTCTGAAGAAGTCTGTGAGTCTGCAAGAAAATCTACGGAAGAGACCCAAGCTTAATGATTCTGCAGTTCTGTGATTTTGTCTTCCTCAAATCTGGTCTTTCTTTTGCCCTTAACCATGATGGGTGAGAGAGCCCTCCCTGTCCTTTGTCCCAGCCTTTTGTTGTGTTTTCTCCTCTCTGTCCCACCAGAGAGAGCATGGTAGGAGTGAGTGAACAGCTGCCCGGTTACCCTGTTGTCAGCTGAGTGGGCCTAAACCACAAAAACCAAATACAAAACAAGAAACTTTACTTATATATCTTAATAAACATTCATTTAAAGGTAAATAATAATACAATAACAATATAATAATAATTATTATAAGTTTTCAAGTGTAATTTTTTTCATGAAGTTTAATGGTTTAACAGATTAATACCCAAACTGTACAACCTGAAAATGTGTAATTATTTTCTTAACATTTGTTAAAGACTGCTGCATGAGAGACTCTTTTTTTGCTTCAGATAAGTCTCTAGTATAGTGAGACTTACCAAATCATAATACAGCATGTGTAATTTGTGTATGGATGTTTATCTATCTGTCTGTCTTTGTGTCCCTCTTCAACAAGGTCCAAACCCAAAAGACCTTGAATATAACACTATAAATGTATCAGCCTAGAAAAATGGTTTGATCAGTGCTCCAGATGTATAGAACACTTCTTTTTGTTAGTTACTGAGCTCATGGATGTACTTGTTAAATCAATACTACAAAATAAAACAGATTTAAAATATAAGATTCCATTCAGTGTTTATCAATACGGTATACTCATTATTTCATGCAACAATATGCATGGAAATTTATTCTATACATCAGAACAGAGAGATTATTAAAAAAATATATTTGTAAAAATATAACATTTCTGGGAAAAGGAAAGTAAAAAAACAACACAACTAAAACCAGGGGAAAAAACCTCTGTGTATATTAAAAACAATCTTAGGAAAATATCAGGTACATATTTAACTGTGTTTACATTGATTAACATGTCGTACTTGCTGGGAAAAACAAAAATAAAGAGGAAAAAAAGCCATTTGGATTTTAGCTTCTTATTGCTTTTTTTCACTCTCATTTCTTATCCTTCTGTTGAGGCCACCTTTTTCAATCACATCTTTTCCACATATCTACAACCAACCAGTGCCACTGTCAATGCCTAATAGCAATTAGTAAATGGACTGCAATTCTAAAGGAGCTGACCATCAGCAGTTTCTAGTCAGGGCTTTTTATTTGTTTGTTGATCCTATCTGTATTGACAACAGTTCTTCTTTTTTTTTTTTTTTTTCTCCCTCCTCATCCATGTCCCCTTTTCTCCAAAACATCTTCATCCATGGACATCTATAATAAATACCTGCAACTTGTAGGAGGAACTGAAAATAAACCAAAGTCATCGCTGTTAATACAGGGCAGGTAAGTGGAATACTAGTGTCCTTCTATATACAGTGGCTCTTCAAGCCTTTCTCAGTGCTGCGTAATCACATTTTCTGAAAAGCTTTTAGTTCACAATTTAATGCTATCACTGGAAGAAACAGACTGATGTGATTTCAAGCAGAGGACAAGGAAAGACAAACTGTGCTTGTACCTAAGACTATACCCAAGCTTAATATATATATATATGTCATTAAAAACATCAGATTGCTAACTGGAATGTAGAATTACTAAAATATTTCTTGATAAGTGAAAAATTTATGCTGTTCATTGATCACAAACCACTTCCATCACAATGTAAGATGTAGGACACAAATCATAGAATTCTTATGTTTCCATGCAACCAAATGCTTTAA
This sequence comes from Galbula dea, assembly GCA_013399015.1. Classification (NCBI taxonomy): domain Eukaryota; kingdom Metazoa; phylum Chordata; class Aves; order Piciformes; family Galbulidae; genus Galbula; species Galbula dea. Next base: position 1,206,012 of record VWZX01007013.1, on the reverse strand, counting down.
ACTATCAGGCAGCACATATGAAAAAATAGCTGAGTTCCAAAGCCAGTTGTTCTGATTTTTATTTCCTTCAGGCAAATAGAGAGGAAAAAGGCCAAACTAATGACAGATATTTTTCCACTACATCCCTACTTATGAAATCAAGCAGAAGCAAGCACAGACAGGCATATAAATGCTTAATTTTCTAACTAAATAACAGAAGCAGGAATGTGTTGGTCCATAGTATCACTGTTGTGGAACAGTGAGACATATCTGTACCTGCTGAGTGTTACAGAAAGAACTGCTATACTTCTTATACTCAGATAAATCTGGAAGCTAAGAAATATTTTTGCAAGTACAATAGATTTTTTCTTCCAATAAACAATTCTTAGTCCTTCAAAGAGCAATATAGACTTAATTAAATTTATTAATACTTCTATTAAGTGCTATTTTGCATCACAATTCACACAACAAATGATTAAGTGTTAATATCATAAACAACTTATCCCATCTCTCTTACATGTATCTGGATTTACGATTTAGAGGTTTAAAAGGACAGCAAATGCAACATCTGTAATACCTTTTCCTATTAAGTAGGTCTATCAGAACAGAGAAATAACCTAGTTTGGTAACAGCCAAGAAAGTAAAGCTATTCAGTCCTTCCTAATTACACTGGCTGTTTCTAACTAGACATAATTTTTTCTTTATCATGAGAAACGAACGTTTTAGTTTAGTTTCATTCACATTCTTATTTATGTATTATTGCTACTGCCTTCTTGGTATAGAAGCCTCAATCCAGAAATAGCTATTGCAGAAAATTTCCTTAGAACTTTCAGTTATATAAAAAAAATAAAAATAGCTTTTGATCCAGTACCTTTTACTGTATTGTCTGTCATGGGTTCATTTTGTTTCCTCATTTGCATGGATTTTTTTTCCCCAAGGTTTCTTTATTATGCCTGAAGCATGTCCTTGTTTTTAATGTCTGCTATGTAACTTTAATGTCCCTCAACACAGTAGGACAGGCCGGGGAGTCTGATGTTGTATTTACTGCATGAACAACAACTTAATTAATTCGTGCTTTAGAAATATCATCAGTGCTTTGTTACTACTATTGCAGTTGGGCATGTATCACATTGTTCTGGCAAATGAGTTGGGAGAATTGCTTTGTAGTTCGCCTTGTTTCTGGATCACTACTGGGTAAGGACCCTGGAACAAATTGTTTCTATTGCACAACTGGGGATAATGCTTTCAGTTCCAAAAGTGAGTACAAAAGTCAGGATGAGGACCAAAGTTCTTTCAAGGCAGTATACAATCTGAATCAGAATTAGACCTACTTCACTTTTGTTGATATCTCATATACCTAACAAAGGAGATTATATTTCTTTTTTCCCACTTCTAAATACAGAAAAAACAGGATAAAACTCCATCTTCCATTCCTCATCATAAGTACAGCTACAGCAGGCAGTAAAATAGAGACAAAAGCACTTTATTATGCATTCTGTGAAAACTGGACCAGCATTTCCTGTTCTTTTCAATTGTCTTGCATTCTGCAGGGTATGTTCACTTGCATCAAGTAAGTGCAAAAGAAATCAGTTGAGCTTGATTCTCCATCAGTTTTCAGTAAGTGTAATTATTTGCACCTTTGTAAAGTAAGTTCAAGGTGAATGTGAAAGAAGATAAAGACATTTTCACAATTACTGTCCTTCAATAATGAGAGCAGACCACAGAGCTAGGAAGATCAAAGTGGCAGAACCCTAGAAAAGGAATGATAAAGCTAGGGTTCAGAGATTACTAAGTTACATAAAAAAAAGAGTTCTATAATAATTGTATGGGAAAATTTGTTGATATGTGAAACAAGGATGAAGCAAAACCACAGGGTTCCTAGCACTGTAAAGCCACAACAGCTAAGAGTTTCAATAACAATAAAAGATTTTACAAAACAGAGATTAAGCTAGATATTGTTACACTGACATTTCTATACATAGAGAATATGTTGCATCCATTCTTTAATAGTAGCTTTTATGTCCTAAGACATAGCATATGCCCTAAGACATAACATTCGTATTTCAGGTTAACTAGCATCAGACTCTCTTTCAAACTGACAGGGCAAGTGTGTTTAGGGCCCATGCAAATTGGATTTCCTTAATGATTTCTGCAATTGTTTCCCTGAGAGGCTTGAAAATTGTACAGCCTGTCTATTGCCATAATAACAATATAACCATAGCTATATCAGCAGAACCCATGTGTGCAGAAACCGTAAGCCAAAAAGAACATTTTTCTGTTAGCAAATTTCTACTGTTTTCCAATATAATTAGTTAAACCAACAAAACATCTGTCTTAAGAGCTCAGATATTTTGCTCCAAAATGGCTATACTAGCAAAATTATACAGTGTCATTCAGGTCTGAATTTACTGTTCAGATTATGGTACAGATATTTTCTACAAAAAACATGATATAAAATATTAATACCTTTAAGCCATGTAATACTAATTGGTGTTTTTTTTTTCTCTTTCCTTAATTAAGTCTCCTGGTTGTAGAAATGTCCTCAATGTCTTTAAGATTAGCTTTGTTCTTCCCATGACTTGGATTTATTTTATGCAACTTATACTGTCTACATTGTAGAAGTCTGTATCTGAGCTGCTATCCCTGCCACCCATTTGTCCTTAATAAAGGGAAATAATCATGAACATCTTGCAATACCTTTTATGTGGTTTAGGTCTCTAAATTAGGTCTGCAACTTAAGAGTATCTATTTCTCTTCACTGAATATGATGGAATATTAACTCCATAAAGCCATTCATACTGGAGTAATAATGCTTGTGTTTTATCATGTGAAGTATATACCTTTTAACAAACATTATATCCATGTATTCTGCATTCACAATATCAGGTCTGTAGAGAAAGGAAAATTGCCTCAATTTGTGTTTGTACCATGTGAAAACCAGTAAAGTCTTATCTGCCACAAATATTTTAGGCAGCATGGCTAAAAATTACACTGATCAGTAGTACTAGTACTAAAGTAAATAGGCATGGAAAAGTATTCTCTTCTGTAATGTAAAGTGAGATACAGGATCCAGGAAAAATCATCATGGCTAGGCTTCGCGAACGAAGATTTGGGAAGGGCTCTACCCACGTTTGTTGCACATGCGTTGGTGGCTAAAAAGGCCAATACGAGATAGGCATGTACGGTTGCAAAAGACACAGCAGAAAGACTCCTTAGATGGTCTGTTCTGCAAGGCACGATTCTTTCTGCACTGTCTTTTCTCCACAAGGGAGATCCTGCGTGCTTTCTCAAAAGCATCTGCAGCATTACAGATGGTGTGTCTCCAGGCCTTCCTCTTGGAGGCCAGAGTAGACCAGTTATGAAGATCAATGTGGCCAAGGCTGAGATGTTGTTTCAGGGAGTCCTCGTATCGTCTCATTGGAGCTCCTCTCTTGCGGCAGCCGATGGCTCTGTAAACTCCAGGAAAAATACGTCTGTATAAATTCTGATAACAAGCAGTCTGAAATTCTCATTGAGATGTGTGGATATGGTTGTTATATGAATTTATTGAAAAGGATAAATTACATATTATAGTTAAAAAAGAATGTGTGTAGAGCAATTTTCTTGTTCATGGGACTGAAAAACAGGATTTACTGTCAAAGAATGCCATTTCTGTAACACTATTTCCATATTTCCTTAAGAGACTGTGTTCTATGTCAACACGCCTATGGAGCATTTCTGGGAATAAAGAGATTCTAAAAAGAAATGTAGTTCTGAAGACTGTGTGACTACTTTGTCTTTCAGACTTGATCATAATTTTGGTTTTATATTGGACAGAACCATGAAAATAGTTCTTCCCAACTGGAGAAATGTATCCTTCTAAGCAAGTCTAGGTAATTATTTCTCTGGATTTCTTAAGACCTTAGTGGCTGTGTCAGAAGCCTATTCTTCTCTGAAGCACAAAAGCAGAAAAGCTTTTAGCTGACAACTTTTTGTTTCACACTATATAAACAAAATACACCTAATTTTCATTATTAGTACTACTTCTATTTGTTTCAAAAGACATATTCAAAAGTTGCAATTCAATGCTGTAAAAGTTACAGTTGTATAAAAAAATATGAAGTTGATTCCACAATATTTGCCATCATTTTGCAAAGGCAGTAGCTTCTATTTCCGTTTCTGCTTTAAAATGTTTTTCTAAATTTTTTGCCCTTGTAGGCATTAAGATTTATCAGAAAATGTAACCACTATTAGTTGTGGTGTTGGCATTTTGAGGGTAACATCCTCTTTGTACTTTGTGAATCCTGCACATTTTTGATCTCTACCCATTATATCATGCTAATAATACTGTAGGGTATTTTGAAGCATTATTTTTTACAAAACACTGCAGCAATTACTAAAATTATGTGCAAAATTATGTGGTTTTATTTTTTTCTCCTCTTTTCTTTGTTTCTTTTAAGCTGTCTGGACAGAACTCATGGATGTAATCAAACATTCACCAGGGAATGTTTGCAAAGCTTTTATGACATGCTGTAAGCAGCTACATGTTTTTCATTTTGAGAGAGCTTTGCCCTGGAGGAGAAATCCTTCAGAGATAAGANTCCAAACATAAATTTGCCCTACAGTGTTTGCTATTTCAAAAAAAAAAAAAAAAAAAAAAGTTCTGCAAATGTGGAGAATGATTAGTACAAAGAAAGGAGGAGGAGACTTCTGTTGATTAAATGATTTTTAGAGATAATTAAGTGCATTCATCCAGGAATAACAAACATTACACATCATTTGCAAGAACACATGTGTTTCTTGAAAACAAGAGAGAATTAAACAGAGTATACAAAATAATCAGCAGCTTGGGACCAGTCAAAACTGTGTCACTGACATGACCTTCTGGAGTTTTTAACTAGCTTTTATGAAGTAGTAGTGGCAACCAGGTGCTGTATGTTAAAAGAGTCTAAATATAGATATAGGAAACTGAAATCATAGAATCATAGAATGGCTTAGGTTGGAAGGCATCTTAAAGATCATCTAGCTCCAACCCCCCTGCCATGGGCAGGGATGCCAGAAACTAGACCAGGCTGCCCAGGGCCACATCCAGCCTGGCCTTGAACACTGCCAGGGATGGGGCAGCCACAACCTCTCTAGGCAACCTGTTCCAGTTTCTCACCACCCTCTGGGTGAAGAACCTCCTTCTAATTTCTAGTCTAAACCTCACGAGTTTAATGAAATGAGGCAATCTTTTTCAAAGTATTGTGAACTACAAAAGGCTACTATATATATTAGAGACCAGAGAACAAATAGAAAGGTATGTTACTGTGTTTTGTTCATTATTTGGGGTTTTTTTGCCATATTCATCATTTCTGCTTTGAGTATTTGTGATTATTATTATGTTTGATACCTACTTATACTGTGACTTCACATAAGTAGTCAAAAATTGTTAGTTTCTTCTTAAAGGGAAAGGAATTCTGGTTAAAGTGGTCTTTAGGAGTTCATATTTCAAAGTTAGCATTTAGAAAGAACTTATTTCCAAGTTATCTGACATTTGCAAATATCTGAAAGAGTTACTGTTACAACAAAGTTTTACCATGTAGAAAAGCCACACAAGATTCTGCTTTTCATTCCAGTCCATCTGCACACATATTTGTGTTCATGTAAGTCTCTGTGTCTGGGCTCTGTCTTTTGTTCTTTTAGGTCACACAGAGAGCACCAATAATAGAACTGAGAGGAGGGAGGTGGAACAAAACCAAAGGAAGTGTCTCCTTGTAGTAGTGATAAGGCTTGATGTTTATAATTAGTATGAAGGATTTACAATGCAGACCAAGGTCACTGCTAAATCTTCTACACTCTGTTGAGGGGGACAGAGTGACAGGCTGTACTTGCAGGGGGGAGTGGACAGGAAAAGTGACCTTTTACTGACCAGTGAGGTGCTCCATTCTGTGTACATCATTTTCACGATGGTGGATAACAAGAGTGAAGCTCTTCTTCAGTGACCAGAATCTGAGGAGGATTCTGTCTGTTCTGCCTTTGATCCTGATCCATGTGTTCCTGAATCCAATTCCAAAATCCAGCTCCTGAATTTGGTTCCTATCTGCCACTGCGTCCAGTCTGTGACTTCTCCAGTGCCTGCCCACAGCATCAGTAGTGTTGGTGACATAACTGCTACCAAAGGGTTAAGTTCAATACTGATTTTGTATGTATTTGTATATATTTCATTTTGTTTTATTATTTTCAGTAAAATGTTTTTAGGGTTTTTTTTCCCAATCAATAAGTGTCTCTCTCCCTTATTCCCTTTCTCTTTCCTGTTGGGAAGAGATAGAGGTTAATAGAGAGCATTTGCCACTTGTTTAGTAGCTGGCCCAGCCCTAACCCTTGACATCCTACAAGAGAGTACCCAGTGCATCCAAAAGACTTCAGGAGCAAAAATTATCGCAGGAAAGTGTTGGCATTCTGCACATAACCAAGTGCTCCTATAGATTCCAAGATTGCAGTCCTTGAACTTCAGGAAAAGACACAAAATAGGCCAGATGCTAAATAAAATTAGCTAATTTTCTGGCCAAAATAATTCTTAATGTACCAGAGGACTTTGTTATCTCGCAACCATAAGAAATATGACTAGTCTTATTTCCCAAAGACTAAGATCTTCTGTGTATACATACAGATATTCTCAAATGTGTGTTAAATAGAATGTCTTCCCTTTAAACACGTAAAATGTACTAGTATTTTCCTCACCTTTTGAAGCCAATATGTTACCATGCTCTTCACTGATTAAGGAGGATCGGAATGAGACTACAAATAGATTAACAGATTTAACAGAAGCAGCTGAAAGAAAAAAAAAAGTATAAGAAATTATATTCACAGATTTCAGGAAAGGATAATTCATTTTAAAAAAGTAACTAAAACCTTAAACTTTTGTATAAGTTCATAGCTCATAAAAAATATTGAAAACAGATGAAACTTTCATATTTTCCTATTCTGTTTCTCTATTATGTTATTCCAATAGTTTTTACTCTTCTCTTTTCCTTTACAATGTACCTTTATATTTTTAGCACAAGTAAAACTCTTCTTTCCTTTAAAGAGGTTAGTTTATTTGCTTTTAACTCAATGTAAACAAATTTCTTATGTAATATCCTAACATACTTTTATTGACATATATGATAAAATATTACTTATGACGTGGCAATATTGCTATAATATCAGTATTGATACATCAGTACCTGTCAATGTAAATGTCAGGTATTAATACAATTTCAGCTCAGGTAAATTTACTAAATCAATATGTGTGCTTGTTTATTTATCTCAGTTCCTTCAGTTATTGAAATACCATTGTATGTAGACCATAGACCACCGAATTTAGGCACACAGTTTAAACACTATTGTAGCCAATTTGGATACCTGCAAGAGAGGAGTAACCAAATTCCCTATAGAGGCAGCAAACATTCACTTTCTAATTTCTGCATAAGAACTGGTAAGAAATCTAAGCATACACTCCATGTTCACCTACCTGAATTGTTTTTTCTCATCACCTTCAGAGGATAAGACTTAATCAAGTAGAGATTTTTATTTCATAATAGAAAAGCAGAACAAAACAAAACAAACCAGAAACTGAAAGTAGCAACTGAGCCTGCTGTGGTTTTTGTAATCTCTTTACGGATAGTCCCAATCCTACATGTGAGCCCTTAACTGTTGTATAAGATTAGTTTGCATTTCTGCTAACCCAATTATGCTTTCATCCATGAATGCACAATGATCTAACCTCAAAAAATGCAAGATCTACTGAGGATTCTCTACAGATTGGTTTTCACAGCAGTGTCGTAGGAGATCCAAGTTCAAAGCCTTTCCACCTGATAGGGTGAAGAAACCAAGCTTAGACATTTCTACTTCATGCTTAAACTACATCACAGCTACCAGATGAGACAAAATGTTTATGTACAGACTTGACAGTATCAGACCACATTTATGTTTTGGGTTTTCTCAGTGGACTTGGGTCATGCACATGAGTCACATCCGTGTTGCACCTGAAGAGAAGTACCTGTTCCCTCAAAACAGGCACTTCTGACCAGGCATGACAAATTAACTGTCATTGGCAAGTGAGCATTCAGGCTAAGAAGAAGAGCAAGTAATGAATTTCAGGGCAAAGCAGTCCTAGAAAGTAGAAAGACTGAGTTGCTGTGTAATGCTAAAGAGGGTTATAGATGACTAAATTCCAATTAATGGGGATTCTTGTCAATGGAACTCCATGACATGATCAATCTTGTCCTCTTATTTAAAGTCACAAGACTATCTAAGCACCCTAGATTTCTTACTTGATTCAGCCTTAACATATGCTTGGTTTTGGCTTCATTCTTCCTCCTTCTCTAATATCTATGTCATGAAATCAAGATATTAGAAGTACTCTCTTTTTAAATGGTAGTTTTCCCCTACCTTTCTTGTCTGCACAGATTTATCCTATGTAGTAATGCTTTGTCCAGTTTGACTTCAATAATCCCACATATATTTTTTACCCACCTCAATTATAGCTTAATATATCAGATCTCAGACTTGGAAGTTTTTGAACTTCACCCTAACTTTTACTACTTCAGTTTTATCGTATTGTTTTCCTACTACATATATATTTTAGAGTGATCCTTTCAATTTCTATCTTTGATATTTACATCTCTGAACAACAGCCAGGGGATTATCATAAAGTTTTTTTGCTGTCTCTTAGCAAACCTGTGAATACTTACATTCTTCAAGCTGAGTTTATCTTAAGTCAAATCTGTTTAATTCCCCAGCATTTTAGTTGCTTCATTCTTTTCAATTCATGAATGTGTTTCTGGTAAAGAGCTGGCCAGATGTGAACGAAGACTTGAATCTTATCACTATATATTTAAAGTAGTTGTGGAAGAAATGTTTGAATCAATGAACAAAGACTTAACAATCAGACATTAGTCAAGAAGGTTTTATTAGTTCCTGAAAACTTTAAATTTGCTTGTGAAATGAGAGGGATAAATGTTAGAGTGAAGAACAGCAACTCCTGAATAGAAGCAGATAAATCAGACGATCTGTTCTAATGCCTCTAACCTACACAAGTAAAAGGAGCATCTCAGTTGTGAAGTTGAAGTAGTTTTAAAAAAATGAAGCCATAGATTTTAGAAGTTAGTAACAACAACAAAAAAAACCCCACAAAACACACACACAAGAAATAAAAACACAAAAAAACCCCAAACAAACAAAAGACACAGACCCCAAACCCAACACACAGAGAAAACCCAGACAAACAAATAAACAAAACAGGAAAGGGAGAAGATCACTAGAAATGACATGAGTACTGCTATAGTAGCACTTCTGAGATGCTTATCTATCAAACTCATCTACCAAAGAAATAAAGATAAGTGCTCAGTTTATGAAAAGTACCTTATTAGATCACTGTCTTTTGTCACCCCTGTATATAACTTTAAAAAATATATCCATAGCTTAACTGTTTTCCCAGCTTTTAATTCCATAAGAGGGCATCTTACACCTCCAGAATTTCGAGTTCATTTCAGTAATGAAAAATAAGTCTTTACATTTGTTTGTTTCCTAAAGGAAAATATTTATACCTATATTCGTATTCTTTCAGGCTAGAAGTGAAGCTTATCTGTACCTATTGGGCTCAGTTTTCAACTCATCTATCAATTACTTACAGAAGTTTTCAAAATCAGGTATTTTTCTTATATGTCTCCCTCATACCTACACACAAATAAACAAACTAAATATTTACAAACTAAGAGACTATTTTTGAAAATTTCAGGCTAAAGTCAGAAGCCTTATATTTCCTTTTGCTATTGGAATCACACATACACGTGCATGCAAACACATACAAATATTTGAACATATATAATATATTGATGTATATAAAGCACACGTAATACATATATATTTTCATATATATTATACACATAGAATTTATACATACTATGCATCTTTTAAAAGTAGCATAAAAAAGATGTCTTTGTTCCTTTTTAACAGTGTTTTGATGCAAAGGACCAGTCTTCTACTACATTAATTTCATAAACCTAAATATTATTCGTTTTAACATAACACATGCCTTTTCTGTAAGGAGTATGTAATTGGTGCTCAATGAACTATGCTGATGGTGCTTTGTTTGGTTATATAGTCTTTAAATGTGTGGAGAATAAAATCCATCCTTTATGACCATTTTTTCTCTATTTAAGCCTGCCAATCAGTAATGCCAACCCATGAAAATTAATATACTTTTTCTTGTTTATTATGAGGATTTTATTTTATTTTGGCTAAGACCACAGATTATTTCTATATCCACCACTGAATAGTCCTTACATAACATGAAATTTGACTTAACAGAGCTCTAGGCTAGACTAGATTCAATAACATGAAAAAGGGAAGAGTTGTAGACCACTATCAGTCCAAATTACCTAAGTTCCACCCTTCCAATTGCTGGCTATGAAACCAGGTCATTTGACTGTCATTTTATAGAGCAATAGGAGTATTTGCAGTCATTCAGCAAAAAAAAATCACATTTGTGAAAAGCAGTAACAATTTTTCATTGAAGCAATTGATTTTTTGAATTGGTTCTAGTGTTCAAATAAAGATAGACTTAATGGAATACACCTGAAGCCCAAAACACACAAGACAAACAAAAATTAAATCAAAATAATCACGTTGCTTCTTGTGTAGTTTAGGCCCATCTGGCTACTAAACACTATGTGGCCACTGACTCACTGTTCTCCCCTGGATGGGGAAGAGAACTGGAAGAAAAAGTGCCACACCTCAGCCAGCTGCCCCAGTTTATTTATTGAACATGATGTCATATGGTAATGAATATTCCCTTGGCTACTTTGGGTCAGCTGGTCTGACAGTGACACCTCCCAGCTTCTTGTGCAAATTAACTCTGTCCCAGCCAAACACAGGACAAGATCCTGCTTGCACTTAACACAAGAGTATTCACACAGGACTGGGAAAACATGTCCTCTTCTATCTGACAGGGATTTGACTTCAAGCCTCAGTCTTCTGGTAAAAAGTGTTAAGATCCTTACTAAAAACCATTTTGAAACTGTTAAGTGGAATCTAATAGTGCACAGTCTTATGTGACTGTATGCACAGCAGTTTATCTACCTGTATCTAAGAGTTTATAACACTGATATAATAATTTCCTTGTTAATAACACACAATCTTGTTGTGTTATTTCCACAACTAAAGTAAAATTGCTCCGTAAAGAATTAAATAAATTATTAATTGTAATTGTGTTAACACTTAAAGAGCAAAAGCAGTGGATTGAACTGTAATTGAACATCTAGAACAGCTACAGCAATGTACAACAGTGTCACCAAAAGGAAAGACGACAAATTGATAAAGATGGTTGTGGCTTGCCAAAGCCTGGGAATCTCAGCAGAAGAGAGTAAACAGAATTGCAGAAAGACAAAACCTGGTAGATAATTGAGAACAGCAGGAGCACAGACTAACCACATGCTGCAGAAGATGTCAAGGCTTGATGGGGCTCTGGATAACCTGATCTAGTGGATGGTGTCCCTGCCAGGCAGGGGGGTTGGAACTGGATGGTCTTTGAGGTCCCTTCCAACTCTGACAATCCTATGATCCTATGTATGCATGGGGAGTCCTGTGTCCAGCAGTGGATTAATAATAACAGATATGCTAAAAATATGTTGTACTTTTATTAGTAATGCAGTTGTATGAGGCTGCCATATTTGATTAAGCTGTTTCATACTGAGTCTATCTCTCAAATTCCAACTTCAGGGTATTGTACACAACACCATCAAAAGACAGAAAGGAAAAGAACTGGTTTTTTCCAAATGGATTTGCCATTATTTTGGATAAAAGACATTTATGCGTAACCTTACTTTGTGTTAATCTTTAAATAAGAAATACATTCAATTGCTCTAATAAGTCCATTGTCCAAGTCACTTTAATTTTTCTTTTTAATCTAGGTTTTGGCCATGTACAACTCCCAGTGAATTTCCTGTCATCACTGTCTGAATGAAAGCTATAAAAGTAGTCTCTTCTGGTAACTGAAGTCAGTGGAAAGTTTTCCAGTGTTTTGAGTAGAATTTAGATCAGTCCTTCAAGAGAGATGTTCATTAGGTATTTCATCATTTAACTTTTATGTACACAGATGTTAGCAGAAACTTCAGCCCACAAAAGACACTCAGATTCACTCTGAGATTCCTGCATGCACTTTTTGTTGTATTATCACAAAACCCCTAACAGTTTAGAGCACCAGAATGAATAATGAAATATCTATTTTCTGCAGGTTACTTTTGACTAGAAACAAAAGCTCTATCATTAGTATACTACAATCTAGTTAAATGTCCCTATTAAGCTAGTGTTGCAAGGAGTTCACTGGCTCCCATTTGCTCACAGTCCTGCAGTGTCATCAAATAAGAAAATCATTGTTGTATTTCTCCAAATATATATTTATAGACATTGTCTCCATGCATATTAATACTTGTTTAACTTTAAAGACATGCTTAACTCCCACTGACTTTGATGATACTCAAATTAAGCAACCAGTTTGAAGTAGATTCTTATATGCTTTCCTGAATTAAGTCATTAATTAAGTGCCATGTTTAGATTTTTTTTTAAAGATTTCATTACTTTTATCTTCCAATTTAAAATAAGAAATAAACAGCCAATATACCATTTGGAAAAGGAATTTGGGCACTGACTGTTGTAAATTAACTCCCCAAAAATATCAGGTCCTGATACTTCTGCAAAATTGGACTTCAGAATGAATGTTTTAGTTCCAGAATGAAACTCACAAATGGTGGTTCTGTAAGGCATAGTTTTTGTTGTTGATGCAAATACTTAAAATTATTCCAAGTCAGGACTCCTTGAAAAAGCAAAATACCTCACAGAACTGTAAAAACAAATGATAGCAAATAACATTTTAGAGCTTCTCATGAACATTTTTAATGGGTCTCTTTAGTTTTAGAAACTAAAGGATAAAAATGACAATGAAGCACAAGGCACCTAACACATTTCTCAACCCATCTCCTTGCCTCCATAAAAGATAAGAGGAAAACACCCTGCTGATACAGAGATTTAATTTGAAGTAAGATACATAAACTTTGATACCTCCTCATGGGTTTCTTAACTCTGCCACAGATCTGCTATATTCTGCATACTGTATAAACACAGTTCTGAGGGTAATTCTCACACTAAAATTAGAAAAAAAGAATAGTATGCATATTTAATACCTCCCTAAAGTGTTTTACTTCAGCAATAAAGTATAGCAGTGAAGTAAGAAAAAGCTTGCAGTTGCTTTCCTGAGCTGTTTGCCTGAAAGGTTTCACATTGCAGCATTTGTTTTATTATGTAGAAGTGTATTCATTTGAATAGAAATGTATTTTCCCACACCCTTTTCTATTTATAAATGAGAAACAAAGAAACAAAAGAAGTCAGAGAGCTCAAAGATGCTCAGAGATTGAACTGATCTTTGGCTCTTTGGTTTCAGAAACAGTAATGCTGTGTAAGAAGCAATTCTACAATTTAAAATATTGTTTATATATTTTAACAAGCCTTCCTTTTTCAAAGCAAAAGTGAAAATAGATAGGTGGTTGCCTTACTGGATACTGTAGTATTTCAGTCAATGTGAATTGAAGTAAAGTTGAAAGCATATAGATTCATACATATTTATTATTTTTTTCTTTTTCTAGACTCATTAGTGAACTTTTGATGAGGAAAGTGCTGATAAAGCAACAGCACAGCGATATGCTGTTCCCTACTACCACATTGTCATCATAAAATTATATTTAACAAATAATTATGATATCTTGCAACTTCTGGCACAAAAGAAAAAATACTATGGAAGCTTTAATCTTGCAATTTTACCCCTGTACTGAATTTTGCAGGTGTAAACGCCCATTGTTAATAGAAGTAATGCTTACCTTATTTGGAGTGTTGCAGAAGATATATTATGATGGACAGCCATTAAACTCATTGGGAAAAGATATCATGAAATGTAACAAAAGGAAATTGAAACACAAATGTAAATCCTGTGCTCCTAGTAAATTCCAGTTCAGAATCTAATTGTAACTGTTTAATTTGTTTGTATGTTTTAAAAATTGCATTCTGAAATGTGATAGACAAGTAAAAGTGTAGTACATTGTGCCCTACTATGTGCTTTGTGTCTTACCAGACTGCAAAGGATAGAACTACACTAAAGTAACCAAAAAATTGCAGTAAATACTTTAATGGTGAAATTCTGTTTTGATTTGCACCATTTTAAGCCTTTAGAATCACTGCAGGAAAGATATTTATTCCATAACTTAATGAAAATACTAACAAGACTGAGCCAAGCAATATAGTTTAAAAGCAGTTCTTCAAGCATCACATGCAATACTATCAAATCTATTGGCTGATTTACCATGTAATGTTTGTCTTTAGTTATGGTGGTTGAATATTTATGTTTTGTTAAGGTTGTGTAATATATATGAAGAGCAATATATGTACACTAAATTGAATATAGGAATTATATATGTTTATATGTAATTCTATTTTTCATCTATAACATACACACGTCTTTGTCAGTGACATGATGTGAGTGAATCAACAGATAGACTTAAAATAGTGGTATATTTAAAAAAAAAAGAGGTCCATATGTAGGCATGTATAAGCCCTGTTATTTTTCATTCTATTGCCTGAACAGCTAAGATTCAGAATCACAGCAACATATGCTACTTTATAAATATGCCAGGCACAGGCAATGCCTTCTGATCTTCCACCAAATCAAGGGATCCCTGCTGAAGGGACAATAGCCAATGTGCCAAGTTACAACTGTGAAGGAAGTGACAGCATCACACAGCAGTACTTCTGGCCCTAGCAGAGTTCAGCAAACACAATCAACACTGAGGAAGGAAGTTCAGCTTCATTTGCTTCTTGCAGTTTAAATAAATGAATGCTCAAGCGGTGTGCTACAGTAAGATCTGTAACCAGTTCACTCTTTGCCATGTGGATTATAAGCTTTTCTTTTCTTTGCAGGAAAAAAAAAAGTATAATAATATTTGGACACTTTTTGACTTTGAACATGTTGGTAACATTCATTCAGAGTAATTTGTCTTAAGGAATAATGCTGAAGCAAAAAGTGTATAATTTTGAAATGGCAATTTTGCTTTGTATATCTAGTACTACACAAAGCAGGCTATGACTGTGTTTTTATTAGGTGAATTTAATCTTCTGGCATCATCTGAGTAACCAAGATCATGTTTTGCCTTTTATAACACAATAAATTCTTCCTCTATCAGAATAAGACATTTCCATTTGCAAAATAACTAAATATCACTAAAAGATGATTTCTTAAAAAAATGATCAGGAGAAAGCAGAGACTAACTCCAGGTTGTTGAATTTGATTTGTTTGTTGGGGTTTTTTTTGTCTCATAGATTTTTAAGCTACAAGGGTGATTTGTCTAGCTTCAGTTCAAATTAATTTTCTTTTACAGAAAACTTGCCCAAGTACATGAGCCAATGTGAAGACAGTTAGTATCCTATGATTGATTTTTTTTTTTTTTTGCTGTCTCTGGAAACTGCTATCTTTTCATTTAGCTTTCAGACCATGTAATCTTTTCTCCTTTATAGCTTCTTCTTTTGACCATGAAATCTTTAGTAAAAAATACAGAATAAAAAAACTCAAACAACAATAACAACAAAAAACTCACACAAAAATAAACCACTAAAAAACCCCAATCAAACAACAAAAAAAGAAACCATATTTACCATTTTTACAATACTTTTCTTGTTAAGCTATGATTATTTCTTTAAATGTTAGGTTGGTCTCAAAATAGGTTTTTAAGGATGATGAGTCTAAGGGTCAAATTCTCTTGACCCTATTTATGCTAATCAAGCCTCAGTCTGCCAATAACATACCAAGGCAGTGAAGGAGTCAGGATCAGGGTCCAGTCTTCCCATTTTTGGCGCCTGTGAGCTAACAATAAAGCACAGTTTTACTACTATCCTATCAGCTAAACAGACTTTACTGTTTGTCACTGTAGTGGCCAGATATCCCAATGAAGATAGAAATAACACTTTTCCTATTCCCTGTCTTTCTGGACAATGTCATATACATATTTTGTTTGAGACGTAGCCTCTTTTCATTAAGTAATGATAATTGTTTTCACACTAGTCCAAGATGGTAAATATAAGCTCACATTATGGTCAATAAACAAATCAGTTCAGTTGTCCAGATATTTCCATCCACTGCCATTTGAGTTGTAAGAATACTTGGCTAGCATCTGTCTGACATTTCAGGGTGGTACAGGGTTCCCATGGTCTTGTGCCTTATTAGCAGACCCATGCAGCCTTGTTGATTATCTTTGGAAGTCTCAAATTAGTGCTAAAGATCTATGTTTAGGTAATTGAATCAAGCCCCAGGTAAAATTTCTTTCAAGGCTACATTGGCAATAATGAAAGCTTCAACGTTTAACCTGCATACCACAGACAAACAGAAATCTAAACATGGGTGTCTGTAGCTTAGGCCCAATCTTTATTTCATGCTTAATTTCATTGCTGGAGTTTGTACCAGACACCATAACCTTTTACACACCCAGGTTAACACACTAGCAGCTACAAGTAGAGACAGAAGTACACTGAAGATGAGAAAGACTGTTAAATATGCATATATATATATAGGTTTAA
The DNA here is from genome assembly GCA_013399015.1 of Galbula dea. Taxonomy (NCBI): domain Eukaryota; kingdom Metazoa; phylum Chordata; class Aves; order Piciformes; family Galbulidae; genus Galbula; species Galbula dea. The sequence goes on along the minus strand of VWZX01007013.1, from coordinate 1,189,416 downwards.
GTTTCTTTTTCAGCAAAGTTATATTCAGAGTCACTACAAAGTAGAAAAGCTGGCACTGCTTTCAACCTAACAATGAAAACTATTATGCTGTTTCATATGAACTTAAGCAGCATCTTTATTTTATTTTGAATTTTTCTGCTTCTTAGTCATGAGCAAACCCAGAGTGCACCAAAGACATATGCATCCGATGGGAAGCCAAACAAGATGTAAATCTGCTTAATCAGTTTTGTCCTTTTTATCACTGCTCTGTGAAGTGATCACTACTCACCTCAGTCATTACCACAAGGTCCTACATCAAGTAGGGAAGGGTGGAGGAGCCCTTCATTACTGAGGGTCCAGTCTGAACTCAGGAGCACAGCATTGTAAATAGTTTTACTATAATTATGATATTTGCTTCACTGTCACCAGTCCAAGATATCATTTTATCTCAAGTATGTTTCATGATTCATATGATTCTTTTCCAAACAGTAATTCTTTTGTTCAAGCACTACTTTTCTATTAAATCACCTTGGGCCATAGATCAGTATTGAAAACCTGCACAAATACTGAGGTGAACAAGTCACTTCTCTCACTGTACCTCCATCTCTCTATCAATAAAGTGGGTAGTATGAAATCAACCTCCTCTGCACAGATATCTATGACTGACTGATAAAAGCAGTATGAAAGAAGTAGCTATTATTACCATTATTAAAAAAAAGGATAAGAGGAGTTTTCTCCCTTTTGAATGGCAAATGATAATTTGTAGGTATCCCTGTGGTGTTTTTCAGATTTTCTTAATAGTGGGTGAGATTTTCAAATGTACTTAGCTCAGATCTAAGCATGATTTCATTTAAGTCAATGAGTAAACTCCCACTGACTGCTGTTATTGTTCTTAAATACTTGCTGTTGAAGTTGGAAAAATAGAAGTTGAACAGTAAAGGCCCAGAAAAAGTTATCAGGCTTTTATAAGTGACTGGTATATAAAAATGCACTTTTTTATTAAAGTAAAAGTTAAATCAATAAATTTACTACTTGAAAACAAATAAAAAAGACATTTTTTAGTATTTTAAATGATCAATATTATAACTATAGGCAAATCTGTAGAAATACATTACATTTGTATATAAGGAAGGAATGAACCCCCAAAATTCCACGACATCATAAAGTTACTGGAGATTAGATCCACTTACAAGCTTCCTGGAGAGACACACACATTCAGATTGATACGAAAAAAACTAATCAGTCTTTTCGGGGTGTTTATTGCTTTTTTACCTAATTAGTTAAATAGCTTGTAAATGTAGTACCAATATACATACGTGTGTACTTTTTGTACACAACTAGATGAGCCCAGATGTTTTGAGACTTACAAGAAAAGTAAAAAAAAACCCAACAACAAAAATACAAGATAGATGACAGAATGGTTAGTAATGAGAATGAAATGCTCCAAGCTCCAGCAGAAGCAAAACTATGGTTAACTTATGCATAGGTATTTCTAAAAAAAGGAGAAAGTAACATGATAAGAAAAAAACTAACAAAGCAATGAGAATGACAGTGTAGGGGTCTCAGAGTAAAACAAACAAAAAAATCAACAAACCTTCTATATGGTATCATGGGAAAAAAAAGGTACAGAAGAAATAACATCAGAAAGTTGTGTTTGAGAACGTAACACTCGTCTGGTTTTACCATATTTGCCACCATCCTCCACAAAGATGAATGGTGTCCTCATTACCATTTGTAATGTTCCTGTTAAGAAGAGGCAGTATTAGACATATTAATGTGTTTGGTTCTCTTCTAATTTATGATTGTCTCCCCACTTTAATGAGATCTGCTCTACAGCCCATAAAATAATTGTTATGGTAAACTGACTTTTTAAAATTAGCTACACACCAGTTGGTCCAGAAACCTATTCCACTGGACTATTCATGCACAAAATACCTTTGTGTGAAGCTCTTTCCAAATGTGTAATGACTGGAGTAAGCCCAGAAGTTTGCCTGCAGAGTCTCTCTGCATGATTGGCATTGCAAGCAGTCTTACAGTTTCTTTCCCAACAAAATTATGGTCAGAGTTACTGCAATGTGGAAGTGCTGACATTGCTTTCAGACTTAACAATGAAAATCACAGTGCTTTTTCATATGCAATTAAAGCATTTTCTTATTTAAAAAAAGAGTTGTTTTAAACTCCTCATTCTGCCCTGTTAGGTCACAACTTTTTGTTACAGACTTTTCACAAGAAATCCCAGAAAGGGGAAAAAATTATCAGATTTCAAGTTTCTACAGTCTTATCAAGTTATTCAGTGTGATACAGCACTGCTGTTTGTCCCCAAACTACGTGTCCCACTGAGACAGTTAATCTTTTCCAATGATTTCCTGCTGGGAGTGTCATTTTAGGTCACAAATACTGTTTACCAACAATTCTCTTTAACCAGCCCTAGGAAAAAAATATTTTCCATTCCAAGAAAGCAGCATATCAGGGACAAAAATTACCTAAAACCTAAGTCAGTTGAGCTATATCACATTTTAGTGGTGTCATGTTTTAAACCCAGCTGGCAGTCAAGCCCTAGTGGGATGGGAAGGAAAAGTGGGAGCAAAATGCCAAACCCTGTGGGTTGAGATAGGTTTAGTAGAACAATACAAAGAAAGGAGTAACAACAGGATTAACAAGAAAGCTAACAAAGTAATACATAAATAATTCTATATAGAGACAATAAAATGCAACCCACTCACCAGTGACACTGACCTGATGTCACTGTGCGTGCCAAAAAACCACCACACCTGCCTGTGCCAGCACTCCACATTATATGTTAGGCATGATGTTAGTTTGGTATTGAATACAATATTGGATGATTCAGTTGTCTGTCCTGGCTGTGGTCCCTTCCAGTTTCTTGTGCAAAAATTAACGCTATCCTGGCCAAGCCCAGGACAAGGGGTTACATAAAATAGAGGTGATGACAAAAATATAATTATCAAGATATGTCAGTAAGCAAACTTTATCAGATACAGATACTATGCAAATCCAAGTGTATGTAGTTCTGTTGTTACTCATCAAGATATAAATGCCTCTCTGTGTGAGAAGAGAAAAACATAATGGAGAGCTGGTTTTATATCCCAGTGAAGAAAACAAAAACATCTTCCCACTGCAGCTCACACTTTTCTTGTTCTCCAGCTCTTACAATAACTTCTGTAGAAGGCAGGGGATGCAGACAAACAGGGAACTCAACTGGTTAAGGCCTCAGTAGCCCTCCTAAATGGCTGAGAATTTTGACTTTGCTGCCTGACAGCTATACGTTTCCTTTCCAGCAGAGGATTTTTTCAACCCTAATAAAATAATTTGTCATCCTAATGGAAAATTTTCTCTTCTTCCTATAACTAATGGAACTATTGTCTGATTTTTTTTTCTCAAAAATAATTAAAAAATGGCTTTGTATGACGTAAAAATAAACTGGTGTTCAACTTTTCAGTTATACAATTTTAATTTCTGTGAAGATGCTTCTCTACAAAAGAGCAGAAGATTCCAGAAAGAAGAAAAAAACCCCAACCACTAAGAAAAAACCTACCATGGTGAAAAATAACCTCATCATTTGGAAATGCTCTCCCAGTAGGATGAATATTAATAAACTATCATGGCAAAAGCCCTAGAGAAAACTTCAGTTACTGGGAAACATTCATCAAACAGGGAAAAAAAACCCCAATGCATTATAAGGTTACCTGAATTGCCAATAAACATAAACATACAGCATTCACACCCAACACAGCACAAATCTCATCACTAAACCTCTAGAAACACCATAAAGTGACAGTAATCTATCATCATACTTTTAAAATCTACCTTAAAAATGAAACTCAAACGAGTCAGGATTTTTATCATCTCCAGGCAATGAAGGAATTGACAAAGTGACTGAATAAGACATTTGAAATTTTTCTCCTTTAAATTGCCTCCACCTTGGAAGTTGTTTAAATGTGTAGAGTATCTGCCTTCTCTGAAAAACTTATTGTCAAAATGTTATGATTGTGAAAAAAAGCCCATCTTCACTCCACTTGAAAAGTGTGTTGATGTATATAAAATACATTAAATATTCAAAAGTAATTTCAACTAAATTAAATTGGAGGTGTTTCTCCCCTCTCTAAGGCAAGGAATCTGTCTTTGCTTAGTGTAAAACTGGCTGACCCATCGAGTCTATTGCATAGTCAATCAGCTCAAGTTTAGTTCCAGATGTGCTATCTTATGCTTTATAGGTCTGCCATAAAGGATAGGTATAAGAAGGCTTAGGGAACAATAGATGTAAACCTGTGAAGGATTAGGCATTTTAGTATCTACCTTCCTCATGAAACAATTGCATCATTTCCAAGGGTGTAATATTTCTTGGATTCTTAGTCAAAAACCAAGTATTGAACTTGATATCTGAAGTTTGTATTATTTGAAAAATATGCACAATCCATCTATATTAAGTTCTGTAATATTAACAAGATAACTAGAAACAAAACATTGGGAATTTGTAACATATTTGAGTTAGTAATACTATAGTGACTGACTTTAGTACAGCTATGCTATATTTTGTGTCCAAAAATTTAATCTGTGCTCTGAAACAGAAGATTAGAAAACAGCACTTAATTTTGGAGAGCAAAGTCAGTCATAATACCCCAAAGCAATAGCAGCTAGACCTTTGCTTATGTCTATAGAAACATGCCATTAAGTGATTAAGCTCTGGCTTCTTGACACAGATCAAGCATCAGAATGCATTTATTAAACCTATGTAGATGACCTGTGATACTCTGCAATTAACAGTGCCCTTCCCCTGTAGCACATTTAAACTATTTGTGCTGTAAATTTCTGACACTTCCTCTGAGAATATAACATCAAAAACAAATCAGTATCTACAGATAAATTTAAAATTAATAAATCTTTAGGGAGAAAACCATACTTGTTTTATACATAGAGGAAGGGCTTCAATTAATTTGAAATATTTGTATTTGGAAGTCCTTTCATCCACTGTTGGTTTTGGTCCTAGGAGGATGGATGGGAAAGGAAATGAAATTTTATTTACAAACACTTTTATTTATTACTTACGAAAAACAGGCTCACCACTGTATAATAGCAACTCTTAATGGAGAGTAGGATACAAAGGATAGAACTTAATTTTGTTTGTGTAGCCACAACAGAAGAAAAAAGCCTGAAAGTCAATGCAGTCTTTGCTGGAGTAAGCAGTTAAAGTTTTATTTTATGTTTAAGGAAGAGCTTTGTTTCTTCTTTTCTTCTGTCAACTTGCAAAGCAAGTACAAAATGAGTCAGATGTTTCTAGCCATGCTAAGACAATAATAAAGACAAACTGGTACATATTCTTCCTTTACTGTTTCAAGACACCAGGCTTTAGACTTTCTGTGAAGCCTTTAAGGAGACGTGATTAGGAAAAGGATTAAAGCCTATTGTGGATAATGTGCTGTTTAGGAGATAAAACCTCAGAGGAGGAAAAAAAGATCCATTGTAAGACTGGAAATAGGCTTACACTGGGCATTGTTGATATTAGCACTATTTACTAGTTTGGACAAGACAGTAAAGAATCTGATGCATGCAAACTACTAAAACTATGGTACAATCATATGCAAGGAAAGAACTGGAAGCAATAGATTACTTCCAAAGGAACTAGCCCAGTATGGAAAGGAGTAGAAGCCTAATTGACCCCATATACTTGCTAAGTCAATTTAATAAAATGCATTGAGTTGTATGCTTACATCCTCAGAGAAGAATAAAAAAGAGAAAAACTTCAATGGGAGCTAATAAGATTTGAGAAATGAGGGATAGATTCAGTGAATAAAAGATATGTTCTAGATAAAATACATGATAAGGAATAATTTGTTTCTGTCTCCTAAATTAGCTGTAGTCACTGGGGCTAAACATTTGAGCAGCTTACTGGAACCATATGTTCCATTTATAATTTAGATTTTTTTTTTTTAAGAAAGAAATCTTAAAATAGAAAATATTGCAAGAGTACTGTGGAAGCATTATGCAATTTAACAGTGTCATCACCTAAAACATCCATCAGCTCTGATTGTCCAAAGTCATATAGATTATAATCAGGAAAAAAAGAGTCCAGAAGACAACAGTGCTACTCAGAAGAAAATTTCCATATGAGAAATATAAATGCCTAGCACTGTAGAGTATGTAATAGATATATAATTATAGATAACATAATAGGATGTAAAAAGGCAGGGACAGAGATTTCAGACTTGTAACTCACTTTCTTTTGGGGACTGTAGGTCCACAAAATAAGCTCACTGGAGAACTGACGTTCACTGCAGAAGTAACTGCTATTCATCCATCTCACTGGCAGACAGCTTATCACGTCTGGACCTTAAAACCAGGCAGTGACAGCGAAATAATGATTTTGAAGCCTAACTGCTTGTGAAGTTGAGCTTTTATTCATTGTCCTTTCCTTGAAGTCAAGGAAATGGAAGGCAGGCAGCTGTTGAGATGGAACGTTCCCCTTACATTGTAAGATTTCTCCATAGATGAAGCAGAGGGGAAATCTGGTGTTAACAGATGTAGTGCATTTTTTTGTTTGTTTGATTTAAAATTCTGATTGTTTGGGGGTTTTTTAGATTGTCCTAATCAATATGAACAAGAGAGATAAGCTCTATAACCTTAGTTGTGTGTATCATTTGTTATATCTAAGCAGATGTCCTCTGTCAGCATCAGCCCACTTGTTTATCTATACACTCAAATTCATAAGACATTTAACTCTCTGCTGCCTGCTGTGATCAGTCTGGCCCTTACATGAGGCACTTACCAGTTTATAGCAATCAATAAGAAAAATAGGTGCACTGCACCTGTCAAGTATTGACTCTTAACAGATCTGTGAAGTAGGTAAGTGGAATACTTCCTATTTTAAAGAAAGGAAGACAAATTAAAATATCCTAAACAAATCTTTAGAAAAAAAAAATTCCTTTCCCTTCATTTTTCAACTCTTTTCTTTTTCTTCTGAAAAGCCCAAGAAAAAAAAAGGTAACTTTTTAACTTCATCATAAGGTTGAGGGTGCAGGTTACTCTGAGGTCAAATAGCAGCTCAATGCTAAAAGGTAGAGCACAGCAAGAGTCTATAAAACAGCACCATTATCCAATCTGCTGAATGATTTGAGGACATGGACTAGTGACGACATACATGACTGGTAGACAAATGTCATCTGCACCATCTGTGGACCATATTGTGCATCAGATGGCAGGATAAAATTTTCTGAAATAAAGTTTCAGAGCAGAGCTATGTTCCAGGGACTGTAGCCATGATCATCACAGAACAGCTGCACTGGACTGGTCACGCATCTAGGATAGAAGACACTTGCATCCTGCAGCAGCTGGTGTGCTGTAGACTTGAGGAAGAAACAAGTAACCAGGAAAGACAGATGAACCACTTCAAGGGTACACTGAAATATAACTTCAAGCAAAAAAATATTGCTAAGACTGCAGACAGGTAGGAATGGTACATCAAAGTCCAGGTTGAAGAGACTCAGTTGAATCTAAACTTATTTATTTATTTGTTTATACATTTTTGGCTTTGAAATTGTTGTTGTGAAAATGAGTATTAGAGGTTGGTAAACATATAGGGAAATCATTAGCCTCATGACTAAAACTCAGTTTTATTTTTCTTTAAAGATAATGTTCACAATATCTGCAGGTCATTTGACTAAAAAGCGATGTCCTTCAGGTATATAGATTGTTATGATTATGTGTGAGGACACTCTTACTCAGATCATATTGCTCAGCCTGGCCTTCAGAATGTCTGTTTACTGGAAGGCAAATGTTATTTGGCTCTCATCATTCTCCACTTCTTAGGAAGAAATGAAGATGTTTCCATTCACTTGTAATTCAGGCTCAGGTCTCCTGCTTTGAGGATAAGAATCTGATTTTATCCAGTGAATGTGTTGATTAAGACAGCATTTGCCAAAGTCCATGGCCAGCTTGTTGGATAGAGATGTGTGAGGAAGTTATGAACATGTGCAGAGCCTACTATTAAAGCACTAAAAAAATTTAAAAGTAATGGAGGTCAACCATTAATTTTAGTGCCCATTGGAAGAGGTAGTGCTGATGTACAGTTGGATGCTGTGTGGTAGATTTGCAACTACATGCTGTAATTTAGGCAGTCTGAATCTTTCTATGTTAAGATCATTGGTCCTCTTCACTCCTTTATGCAAAGTAATTGTTGGTTACACAGCAAGATTACTTGGTGACATATGAGTTTAAGACTTTATAATGTCTTTGATTGGCATATCCTTTCCTCCTTATTTGGTGTAATGACTACTAACATGAAACCTACTGCTTGAGCTACTGTCTCCCAATGAAATCAAAGGGAGTTTTTAATATAAGGACCTTTGTAGAATAAAGACACCTTCAAGGAAAAAAAAAATCAAGTTTTACAACTTTACAAATTCTTCTCTAGAGACAACTGCCAACTATTTACTTTTGGCAAAATACAATCTCCACAACCTCAGGATCTGCTCAGCTGCTGTCTGTCACATAAAAAAAAATGAGATGGCAAATACAAGAGAAGGGCAATGAATTCAGAGTAGCTCCTCTGTGTCCATGGCATATTGTCATGTTTATTATAGCATAATCACACTGCCATAAACATTCAAAACACAAGAACACTGTCACAAATGACAGCTTTAGGTATTCAATAAATTCAGCAGCAACTAGTCCATAGTAAAGCTAGAAAAACTGTTGGAAACTAGTCAGGAAATAATATTTTTGTAGCTGTATATCATCAAAAATGCAATTCCATTTTCATTTCTGTTTTTTTTTTTTAATGCTTCTTTTGGTTGGCGGTTGGTTGGTTTAGTGGTACAAATACTGAAAAGCACCAAGGGATGTTAAACAATTTCTGTAATTCTGGAAATGTACAGACTGAGACCTCAATTAGAACAGTAGTATCCCCTTTGAAATCATCTGTGTCTACTCCCAGTGCTAATGCGGTTGAATTAGCTTACAATTTATGCAATTGTTCAGGACTAAAGAATTACAGAGTCTGTGACTGCAAGCTTGTTATAAATAGTAATCATGTGTTTGATATTCTAGAAATGCAGAGAAACTTTATTTCTTTATACTTCTCATACAAGAACCGTATATTAACTGCATGCATATTTCTGTAGAATTATTGCTTATAAGTTTATTGAGTTTAGCCTTTAGCCTGGTAATTGAACCGTACAGAGTGGGGCATCCAAAGAAAACACAATATTAGCAATACAGTTCCCTGAAGCTATGTGTTTTACAAAGGGGAGGGGGAAAGAAAGACAACCAAGAAAAACCCCCAACCACCACACCAAAACAACCAAGAAAAACCCCCAACCACCACACCAAAAAAACCCAACAAAACCCTAAAAATTTTGAAAGTATCTTTCCCTCATCTTTCCATGAAGTTTGTTTGCTTTATTTTTTAACCAGAAGATGCATGTTAGCTTCAATCCCTCTTTCACCATTGTTCTACTTAAAACTTTACAGGTTTTCAATATTAGTGATGGGTAATTTGACATGATGAAGTATACAGAGACATTGCAGCTGTCAGCTGCAAAGTTTGGAATAGGTTCTACACTCAGATTATCCATAAAGCAGAGAGCTAGTGTGTCTAAACTTCAGAATAAAAGGTTTCTTTCTGGAGATCTTCAAACATAACACTTTACATGTTAAGGAACTTCAGATTATTTGAAAAGATTACTTCATTATTCATCTAAAACTAAGTCTCCTGAGACCTACCTATGATTGTATTTCCCCCAAATCCATATATCCAGAGGTTTTTGTGTTTCAAATTGTTTTTAGAAGGAGCTTTAGACCCATCATGAAGCATAGCTGTTCATAATTTCAGCTGGTGTTGCTCCTAAAGGAAACAAACTGATTCTGTATAAGTCAGCATCAGCAAATAGGTAGTTTTGGCAGAGTGAATCGACCATTTTCTATTTTGCTTTTGTAACACAGTGTAGGTTTATTTGTGTGAATAAAACACAAATAGCCTTTATATGTCTGTCTCCTTTTTCTTTTTTTTTTTTCTCTTTGGGGCTAAACACCACATGTTGGTCAGTAATTATGCATGATCTTTATCAATAATGTAAAAGAACTTCCTAGCTTAAGTGTCCTAGAAGTACGAGATCATACAGAAAAACAGAGGCCTATGCCTTTCACTGTGGTAAATAATATTCTTGGAAAAAATTCTGAAACAAAAATAATAATCAAAAGTACAAACACTGTAAACAGAATTCAAACTTTTGACACTGTCTCCCACAGCATCCTTGCAGCTAAACTGAGGAAGTGTGGTCTGGCTGATTGGGTAGTGAGTTGGGTTGTGAACTGGTTGAAGGACAGAAGTCAGAGAGTTGTGGTCAATGGGATGGAGTCTAGTTGGAGGCCTGGGACCAGTACTTTTCAATCTATTCATTAACGACCTGGATGAGGAAACAGAGTGCACTGTCAGCAAGTTTGCTGCTGACACTAAACTGGGTGGAGTGGCTGACACACTGGAGGGTTGTGCTGCCATTCAGTGAGNAGTCCAGCGCAGAACCACCAAGATGATGAAGGGGCTGGAACATCTTCTTTATGAGCAAAGGCTGAGGGAGCTGGGTCTCTTTAGCTTGGAGAAAAGGAAGATAAGGGGTGACCTCATCTATGCTTTTAAATATGTGCAGGGTGTGTGTCTGGAGGATGGGGTCAGGCTCTTCTCAGTGAAGCCCAGCGACAGGACAAGGGTCAATGGCTGTAAGCTGAAACATAGGAGATTCCATGTGAATGCACGTAGGAATTTTTTCCCAGTTCAGGTGCCAGAGCACTGGAACAGAGTGCCCAGAGAGGTTGTGGAATCTCCTTCTCTGGAGATATTCAAAACCCATCTGGATGCGCTCCTGTGTGACCTGGTCTAGGGAATCCTGCTATGTCAGGGGGATTGGACTACGTGATCTTTCGAGGTCCCTTCCAACTCCTAATATTCTGTGTGATTCTGTGATCTTCTCAAAACTGACTGCAAACTTGTATTAAAAAAATACAAAGTAATATATATATAAACCTGAAGAATAGGATCTTTAAAGAATCCCCTTATCCAGTACTAAAAGTGATACTGTGCTTGTTAAATGATGATTAAGTGCTGACTTGCGGGGGTGGTGTGTGATGAAATAAATAATTAATTTTTCTATTAATGTGAAATTGGATTTTTGGTTTTATGAGACTGAAGTTCTTTAATCTGTCATTGAATTAATTTAAATATCAGATGAAACACATAAACATCTTTATAACCCAGAGCTTTTTTCAGAATATTTCACATGAAAAGAAATCCACCAATCACTTTACGGCATTAAGTCTATATCTTTATCCCTTTTGTGCCTGTTTGTGAGGACAAGTGTCTGATTGTTTATCAGGAGAGTAATCCTTTGTGTATTCTCTTTTATTTTCTCTTTAAAAAATTGGTTATAGATAATTTTGTATTCATTTGGGCCTGTGGATTATTTGCAAGCTTTCTATAGCTAATGATTTTATAAGCGTTTAATACTAAAAATTCACTAGTCAAACTCAGTGCTCAGTTACTGAAATTACACGGTATTTTCTAATTTCTATATACATGTGGCAGGCAGAAGACCAATATCTCAAAGAAATTTAACATTTCTTAGACAGAATGTGATTACCAAATATAAGAAATTCAGCAGAAGAATGGTACAGCCTTGTCATCATTCTGGATATCCCTTTTTCAGAAGCAAACAGTGTTAAATATGCTGTGTGTACACAAACCTGCTACACTCTTTCTCATGTTCTCCAGTGTGAAAATGAGGTCAACAACCTTCTTTTCTATTAGTATTTACATGGCAAGATATCAAAAATGTCTGCATAGCTGCAGGACCACACAGTTACTGCTTTCTGTTTCCTATCTGGAAAAGAAAAACAAAACAAACAACAAACAACCTTCTAAACCCTAGGAAGGATGTGGTACAGGTAAATATAACATAGCAACAGATTCAGCTTAATGTTGAAATCTTTGAGGAGTCCATGTGAGGCAACTTGTAAGAGGGAGCCTTAGGAATTGGCTGTTGGAAATAGTGCTTATCTGGAATTCTCTATAAATAACCAAGGAATTTAACTGTCCAATTTGTGCAGGTGCTGGGAACCCTCAATTGCCTCAAGTTTAGTCTACCATTTTATGGCACTGCAACACTTACCTCTTCAGAAAACAATAGGCAGCAAGGTGGGAGGGAAGAGAAGACTCTTTCCATGAAATATTGCAATGAGTAAAGAGAAAGCATAAGATGAGTTTCTTTTGAACAAATACACATTTAAATGCTGGTCAAATAATGGCTTTTTGAAATACTCAAGAAAATTCCCATTGACTTTGATATAACTAAGGGTTACCAAAAGCAGTTCCCAGTTTTATCAACAACAGAAATTTGCAGTCCTCAAAGAGGCACATATTCTAGTTGATTGTCTCTACAAAACAAAATGGAAGCTGACTGTGAAACATGAGATAACCACTCCTTACTGTACAAGATTTCTGACTCTTCTGTAAAATCAGCAGTTCTAAATATTATTTTGAGGGCAGACTCACTCCCTCTCCCATCTGAGGCTTAACATATTTTTACCTGAGAAATGAAGAATGTAGGTTCACTTATGATAGCTACAGTAAGAAAATCCTAAGTACTGCATTGTACATTTATTTTATGATTGTTTCAAAGCACGGATCTCATCCTAATTTCGTTTGTGAATAAAGGCAAAAAGACATTTAAAAAACATTGTGGTATTCAGAGTTACATGAAGAAATGTTATCTCAGCCTTTGTTTAAACTTGAGGCATGTGTGAAGTGGTAGTAAAAACATAAAAAGACACATTCTTAAAACTCAGATCACTAATAAATATTGTTATAGGTATATATTTAGACAAGAAAGGAAACAGTTATAGTTCCCGTACAGTACTTACCCATTTTAACATTATCACATGGTTGTACAAACAGGATTATAACAAGCAAAAGAAAGCACTTTATTTAATGAATAAATAATCAAAAAGCATTGGTGAAGGTTGTTGTAAGAATAGGCTGCTTCATACAGTTTAAAGTACATCAAACAACAAAATCCATAATCCCAAAATTCCATTAAATAATACTGAGTAATCATGTGATTGATAATATTTAAGGATATATATATAATCTGTATATATATGTGTGTATATAATCATATCATTATGAGTAATTAAGGTATCTATTTACATGCCATGCAATATTAGAATGTGTTGCAATACCTAGGCACAACAGGTGGATTTAAGAATGGCTGATAGAAAAAAACAAATTCATTTTAAAAAATGAGGGACATTTTTTTCAGTTCTTTGCTTTCATACTATACAGTGAGAATTTTAGATCCTTTATGGCAGTTAAAGACATACTTTTACCATTGTACAATTAGGTAGCATTATAAGCTTAAAGCTGTACCCATGAGATGCTGCTGTTAGAGAAAGCATTCTTACTTCAAAGCTTAGTATATGACATACATATCTGTGATGTTTTTCTCATTTTGGACCCAGTTCTGTGATTCTGTGTGATTCTCCTACAAGAGGATGTTTACTGCTCTGTTCTAAAAAAATCAGTGCAGTCAGTGTCTCAAAAAAGCTGCATAGAATTTGGTTCTATTACTGTCCAGTGCAGTGATATGTCTATATAAATTTAAAAAAAAACAAAACCAAAAACAAAACCAAAAGCAACAAAAAGAAAAAACCCAAGCCACAAACAAAAACCCCCACCTCATACCTTCTAATTCTGCATTTATTAGCATTAATTTCCATTTGTAAATAAACTACATTGTGTTTTAAAAACCTGGAAATGACATATTTGTTTCTTCTCAAGGATTTGGTATTCCACAGGATATGAAAGAACTTGCTATTTCTGTCACTGATTATGGGACAGGTCCTAACATTTTGCTTGGTATGAGGTTCAATAAAGCCTGAAACATCAGAATCTGGCCCTCTGTGTAATGATCTTACTATGCTCAGCTGTTTGAAAACAAAGCATAGACTAGGCTTCACAAGGAAGCAGTTTATAATATAAGCAGCTGTGTTATATAAGGTATTATATTTCAGAGGAAAAAAACCCAACAAACCAAAGCTGGAGAAAATCAATCCACTCAAGTAACATGTGAAAAAGGTTATAATTTTACAAGGAAGCATCTACCAGTGAGAGGGTTTTTTTGGAACAAGCAGAAAAGTAAAAGGTGATTTTGTATTATGGGACAATTATATTTGCTGGATGTGTCCACTAAGGTGATCAGCAGTGAAAGTTAAATTAATACTGAGTTAGTTAACTGTCCACGATATACTGAGCTGATTCACACCTCTAGGCAATATTGTATCATGTTTTTTGTATACTAAAATACGTTGCTGTGCTCTAGCATCAGCTTCTGTTTTGAAGTTTTTCATTACAGCAACAAGGACTGCAAGCACATAAAGTCAAGACTTTGGAAAATAGTTCTGCTGAAGAAGTGTATTAAATGGGAAATAATTCAGTGTTCAGAGAGAATGCCATGAGTACTCAGCTGCTTTCACTACCTGAAGTGGCACGTGAACACGTTATAGAGAACTCGCACTGCTTATTTTACTTTTATTTTTAGCAAAGATACATACAACAAGAAAAATTTACCAGCTGAATCAGATATGTATTTTGAGGTCTCAGGAAATCAGTCATCACAGACTACTTTTTTTCTTCTGTCTGAACTGAGTATGCCACTGCTGCTGTGGTCTCATGCTAGAAGGAATAATTTTGTAACTTATTTTGAGGTACCAGACACTGCTGCCTAAGGTTATTAGACACTACCCCTATGCCTTTTGTTGTGTCATGAGGCCCATGGATCCCTTGACATCACCTATTGTTATGCATCAAGAATTCCAAGAAGTATCATGTGATTCGTACTGTGTCCTTCTCTTTTGCTAAAGCTACCAGTGGCTCCTTTTGTTCAAAGCATTCCAAGATTAACTTCTGACTGATGTTGTGATTTGCTTTTCCTTATTTTTTTTTTCTCATATCAGTTACATCAGTTTTTAATAGTCTTATTCTCTCCTCTCACACAGATACACATCTCCTGCTTTTATGCCATTTATGTATCTAAAGCTTCTGAGTTTCTCTGTTAGAATACAGTCTACTCCATACTCAAGTCCTTGACATTCTTTCTGATCATGTTTCCTACTAATAAGTTTCTTAACAATCATATTAAGTCAGTAATGTGAATATAATTTTATTAATATCTATTTGTTAAAATTGATGTATAGTTTTATTCATATCTATTTGTCAAAATTGATGTATTTTTCTGCATCTTCTGTAAGTCTGCTCCATGTATTTCTTTGTCTACTTTCACAGAGATCCTTGGGAAAAAGGTCCTGACTGCTCTATCTTTAGTAAGAGCTGGCACAGCAAAGGATTAAGTAGGACTAAATAACAGTACCTATGCATGTTTTCCATTTTCTATTTGGACAAAAGACTTTCATCAGTGACAGCAAAAATCAAGGACTATTGAAGAAACCTTTGGTTTATCTTTTGAGCAATCCTTCACATAAGTGCATTAAGATATAAATAAATAAAGGACACCCAATCTTCCTAATTGGAAAAAAAACCCCAAAACCAGCTAGAACTGACATCAGGGAGTATCTTTACCATGCCAGGTTACCAATAAATTTAGGTAATGTTTAGCCCCAAAGCTAGTAGACTGGAATAGTCATCAATATGCAGCTGCCTTCTTATTCTGTGCAGTGGGATTTTAAACACTTTTTAAAAAGCTCCTCATGTGACATATCACTGAATTCTTGTAAGAATTCAAATTTTGTTTTTTGTTTTCCTTGATTTGTGAGTACTAGTATTACTGATTGAGCAAACCAAATGGTTGTAAATGAATGGGCGGTTGTAGAACACGTTTAGATCCAAATCCAGATTGTGCAGGAACATCTGGAAAACTTTCCTTTAGTTTAAAAGGGAATAAGATACAGTTCTCACTGCTGCAGATTTTCCTTTCTTCCTTCCTTTTTGAAGTTGGTAAGGCCTTTAAGAATCTAAAATTACACAGAATTTGAGAAAATGAGGTGAGAGAATTTTCACCTGCTAGAAATTTAAATATCTGTTTGAGCTCCTCCTGCACAATTTGATGGCAGCACAAAGTATTGAAGGTTGAAACAGAATATAGCTCTCCTTGGGTACCAATAGTTACATCATTTCCTTTCTGTCTGTGATAGAATATTTTTTCAAATATATTATGTTTAAAAAGAATCTTACAATTTAACATAGTTGGTACTATTTTTGTTTTCAAATGATTATTGTATTTCTGGTTTAAATATAGAACTCAGGGCACCTCAGCTTTAAAACTCAGCACATTCAGAAATAGGTTACTTCTGTTGACACATCTTTTCCAAGGTTGACATTTTTTTCTTTCTCTTCACAATGCCACAACAGAAGTGATTTTATAACCACACACATTTTCCTTGCAAGAAAGTATTTACCACATTTTGATATGACCTTATTCTTCTCTCAAAAGCAAGACTGAGGTGTGCAAGTGCTGATTTTTCTACATGCTACCAATGTACTGTTACAAAGAATCATGCAAGGATGCCTATTACATGTGCTTAAGTATGCCTAAAAAGTCTGGGCTGGATTCTGTCACCTTTGTGCAGGGTAAGTAACACTTGACCAATTCAAGGAATTCATTTTGATTAAGTTCCTACTTACCATAGGAATGACAGAATGTGGCCCTCAGGATTTATCTTTTTTTGTATATTCCATTCTTACTCATACCTATATGAACCAAATGGACCATGATATGCTTAGAAAAATAACTGGAAATACAGAATGAAACAAAGAAACAAACCAACCAACAAGAACAGAAAGAAAGAGAAATTAATAGCAAAAAAAGTCCCTCAGGCATCTGCCCAAGAACTAACACAACACAATCAGAAATTCAGAACATTTATTGCAAGAGCTGAATAACTAAATAACGTTGAACTGGCAAAGCAGTAACAAGGATAACTGGTTAGATATTTTTTTCTGTCAAAGTCATCAAACACCCCTCACAAACTGACATAAGTACTGCAATAAGCAATGCACCCCTAACCCATTTTAATGTTTTTTTTTGTACCGTGGAGGGAAAAAAAAAGTGAACTGCTATATACAAAAGAATAAAGAAGAAAAAAAAAGCTTGTGTTTTTGGTAAGAATAAAATAACCTTCAGATTAGCTGTTTGTTACTTTGACTGATGTTTCACTGTGGCATAAGTAACTGTTGCTTTTTCTGTAAGGACTTTTTTAAAAAAAAATTTTTACATGCTATTTATTTGAGAAATCATCTGTCATGCCTTAACAAAAACCATCTAAAAATGTTTGAATTTGGATTTGCTTTGCGTGCAACTTAGATCTTATTAACATTAGGAGTCACTCTGCTGGTTTGACTAAGGTGACGTGATACTGGTACCTGCCAGGCATTGACCAACTATATTAACAAACAGTTAAACAGCAATAATTAAGAGATTTAACCCTTTACTTCCCCCAACTAGCCTACCAGGAGAATGCTCTGTTACATCATGAAGGCACAACACATTATATATTTTGTGGCTATGATCTAAAAACACTTCTGTTACTACAACATTAACGCAGATGAAGATCAACACAAATACTGCTGTTTCAGCAATACAAACTGTCTTAGGTATAGACACACACCTGCCCAATTGGAAAAACATGATTATTGGATTTTGCTCCTGGAGAATTTCCTCCACATATTCCAGCTGAGATCAGTGTCAGCTACCGTTAAATTAATGACATACTGCAGCTAATTTCATCAAGGATTCCAAACAAACAGCTTTCCCTCTGACTCATCACCACAAATTTAATATTCTTCTTTTGTTTTTGCAGTTTCCCTGTGTTATGAATCATAATGAAAGTTTAAACAGAATGAAACTTATATTTTTTTAAGCCCTTACACAAGTCCTTTCATTTCTTAATATGTATATAAAAAAAAAAAAGGAAAACAAAAGAAATTCTACCTGAATGCTGGAATCATTTACTACATAGAAGTTGTTGGTTTGGTTTTGGTTTTTGTTTCTTGTTTTTATTTTTTCTTTCCATAACCAACCTTCCCTCCCATCCCATCACTCCTTTTTCTATTTCTAACACAAGTGGTTTGGGTTCCTTGGAACACTGTGTGTCAGACAGACTATCAACACAGAAACACCATCACTGAAAAAAAAAAAAAAAGCAAAACAACAGGAAGCAAATGAAAGAAAGTAAAAAGCAACTGTGAGACACAGCAATATGCTACAGTATCTTTTCAAGTGAATGTTATAAGTACACAAAATTTGTAAGTAATAGTTGTTTCTATTTACAGGTATTTGAACACCAATAGACTTGTAAGTGTCCACTAACATTGTTAATAGCACAATAGGTTTAAAGTTTACAGTTTCAGTTGTTTTGTTTGCAATATGATCTCAAGTATAATGGTCCCAGCATAGATTAAGGACAACAAAAGCACATTTTTCTAACTGGATATGCTTTTCAATCATTGCAATCCACTGAACTTTCTCACTTTCTCGCTCTCCAAATGCATCTTCTGTTGTTCGTAGCAGCAGTCCAGGGTCAAAAAACAAACAAAAAAAGGATATTTGCAAACTGGAGAGATCTCTTCAGATTTTAATCATGTCTGTTCAACAAAACCACACAACTGTCTTTCATGTTGCAGGACATCATACCTTCCACGGTGCTAACATAAAGATATGCATATCTCTGCTAGGTGAAGCATAGTTCTAGAGGTCTACTCAATACATAAAGCTCTGACACACACACAGTATTAGCAAGTCTAAGTAGGCTAAAGTCATTGGTCCAAAGTAAGCATTTCTTATAGCTGATGCTCCTTTGGACTCTCAACAGCTCCTGAGGCCTGTTTATAAGACTTCAAGTTGGCCAGAGGAATGTCAGTCATGTGGTTGCCAGTGTTGAAATGGCCATCACTGGAACCATACTGCTTTCGGTCACTGAATTGGTTTCTGTTGCTGTCTTCTTTCCAGGTCCTGGTCAATGTGTGTCCATTAACTAGTTTGTCCTTCTTAACCCATTCTTTCTGAGGTGCAAAGGTGGAGAGAGGAGACTTTGGCTGTTGGTATGGACCCAAGCTGGGAGGCATCCAACAGTTGTCTGAGTGACCCAAAACCAGGCATTCTTGAGTACACATCTCTGTAGCTTCAGCTAATCCTCGTGGCCCAAGAGGCCCATCTGTAGAAGGAAAACAGAAAGAAGAAAGAGGAAGGGAAAAAAAAAAAAGACAAAATAATATTAGATTGTGATATTTGGCATTAAATGTATATAGATAGTTAATGACAAAATTAACAATCATGCAACAAAATATTGTGCTGGTAAATCCTAGATGCATTTCCATTGTGTTTGAAAGCAGTTGTTTTGCAAGGCATCTGCTGTCTGTATATGCTATCTACATCATTTCCAAAAATGGAAATAGACTTCAGTTAGCCCTAAGATATCAGTCTCAGATGCTACTCTGAATAAACCTAACACCTTTTTCAGTCATACTAAGAATGTCATACTAGGTAGGTAAAAATGTCAGAGGAAGTAAACATACCCTTGCAGATTATGAGTGTGAATTAATACTATTTATAAAGGCCTACAGTTTGGTTGTATTTCTGCTTTTGACTCACTTCAGTGTTGCAGAGCCTTAGTAAATTAACAGCCTAACACAAACTGAGAAACACCTTTATTATTCAAAAATGGGCTTGCCCAAAGGAATGCTTTAGATACAGGGGATAAAAACTCTGATACATTCTTCCGACAAGTCAGAAAGAAGTCAAACTTTGCTGGATTTAGAATGAAACCATGAAACACATACAACAAGAAAGAGAATAAAATTTGCAATTCTTCTACCATTGAACATGTCTCAGATAACTGATATGCAACCATAAAAATAAAAGAGTAAATAAAAAAAACAGGCTTATGTAAATCTTATGCTTGATAAAGAACTGTTCTCATAATTCTTGTAAGCCAGGAATATGAGACCACAGGAGACAGAAATTAAGCCTACTATGAACCACTGTGCATATTAAATACCAACATAATTTTTCACACACTACTGAGGACACAGCTGGCCAGCTGCAGGCATCTTGCAATCAAGCAGACAGGTCACCCATGTCTTCAGCAGCACTAAATGCCTTTCAGTCTTACTGCATTTCTAAATGGCTGAATTTGCTTATCTAACCCAACTGGATGCATGCAGAAGGACAAGCCAGGAAAAAGGCAGAGAAATCACTTTGTGTGTCTTTGTTAGGTATTTCTCGATAGCTGAGATACTGTGTCGTGATTCTTCAGTAACTGTATTGCAATTTTGGGCAAGAATTTTGAGACACCTTTTCTTGACTTCAGAGTAAATCAACTGGATAGTGCTGTAGACACTCAAAGAGTTAAGGAAACATATTTCATTGATTAAATAGCCCAGTGACAGGAAGGAAATTATAGATTGATTTTTGAGAAAGAATGTTAACAGGTAGGCATGAATAGTGAGGTTATGAAGCGTCTTAAAAACCAGTACTAATCCAAAGCAGAACATCAGTGTTGTATCAGCAAAAAATGTGTATCTTTATAATAATATAACTGATACTGAAAATGATAAGTGAGGACACATTAACAGAGATTTCTGTGTTACGATGCCAGAGAATATTTCGTTCTCTTGTATCCATGCATATAAAATAAATTACTCTTAATTACAGACCTTTTTCTTCTGAACACTGAAATGATCCTAATTAATTTTATGGAAATTACTATTCTATCCCTGTTGTTTTGTGTTTGTGGTTTTGGTTTTGGTTTTTAACTGGCATATAACTTATGGTAGTTAGTTCCACAGATTATCAACCCAGTGCTTTTACACACACATATAGAAAATGCAGTCAGGTATATTTCTAAATGTCACATTATAATTGGTCTGTCTTCTTATCTCTCTGTAATCTCTGTGTAGCTCCTCTTTTTTCATATCTGGAGAATATACTGTACACTGTTGATATGACAGAATATAATAAACCATTAGAAAAGTTGCTTCTTCATTCCCCATATAAGAAAGTGTCCTACTGCTGACAACTAGAACATGAAAAATGTATCAAATCAATGTTACTTTCCATTTAGATCAATACCAGATGAAATAATTAAGCCAGAACCATTAGGGGGAAAAAATAAAAAAATAAAAGCAACTGTAAGGTAGGAACTTAGCAGAGATTTCAATGAGAACCAAGAACCTTGATTCTAAAATCAGAATTGTGATCATTCCCTGGAAGAGAGAGAGAATTTTTTTCTGTAAAGCTCTTCCTTCAAGCTTTTAACATGAAGTTATAATCAAACTGAGACAGGTACTTAGTGAAAAACAAATACAAAGCCAACAAAGCAATAAGAAGTAAAGAAAATATTCACAGTATATTGTTAACATTTCCAAAGGTTTATCTACAAGTTACAAGTTGTTTGTTTGGGGGTTTTTTTATTACACAAACTATACTTTTCCCCCATTTTCAGAGGAAAGAAGTGAGAAGTGGCAGGAATTTTTTCACCCTGTATACTGTCACAGTACATGTGTTTTGCTTTCTTTAGTAGAAGTTCTAGGCAGTTAATGCTGTTAAACTCAGAATAGATTTTAAACACCCTTTTTTTTAGCCAGCTTTAAGTTGATAAACTTTCTGGAGAACACTGGAATATTTAGGTATTTGTTACTGTTAGCAACAGACAGGAATGAGGTAACAATGCCAAGATGATTGCCTCTTAAGGAGGAGTAGCACCTTGGTTTTATTCGGTTTAACAAAATAACATTAGTCAGCTTAGACTTCAAAAATTAATTACTGTGTGTAAGTCCTCCTCCAGTCAACCTTCCCTCTGCAGAGATTTCAATCAAAGGCAAGACTAAGGCAGTCTCTACAGAAGGATAATAATAATTTTTGTATGTATGTAGGTCACACCAAGTGACAGCTGTAGACAGAGTGAAGCCCTTTCCTTTTAAGAGAGGACTGGGAATCCCAGGGGGACACCTGTACAACACTCCTTCTTGCTGTATAACTATTCAAATAGCTGAGAGATATGGTGCAAGTTTGCACACATCTCTACATATACTTGTATCTAAAAATCTATGAATAAAACTCGTATCCAGAACTGAGAACAAGTTCAGGCTCCTACTCAAGTGAGTATGAATATTTTCCAGTACTCTGACTCATGCTTTCCAGTCTGTAAAATACAGGAAATATTTACTTGCCATATTAAGATAACCTAAGGTTTAAGTTCACAGAATGCCTTGCAGGACATATATATATGCAATGTTCATATAATATATATGTATTTTATGTAATATATAAAATGTAATAATACAGATGATCATGACTTAAGAGATAAATAAATATTGTGGGACACAGGAAAAGCTGAAAATAGATTTTGGGGAAAAAGGATCTCACCTTCAGACAAAACAAAACCAGAAACAAAGTAAAAAAAAACCCCAAACCCAAAAGACAGTCTTTCAGCAATATGTTTTTTTTCAGCTTTTGTTTTGTCTAATTATATCCTCAATTATAGACAGTTTATTATTTTTTAAGGTTCCTTATTATTCAGGTTGCTACTCAGTACTGTAAAGTGAAATTATCATGAGCAGTGTGATGGGAGAGAGTTCTGGGGGAAGCTTGCACTGAAGAGTTGGCTGTTTTGTATTAAGAAAGCATAGTGTTACCTTAATGGTAATTATCTTTCCCCTCCACTACTGCTAAGCAGTACCTTTCACCCAATTTTCTGAAGTTGTTTCATTACCACATGAAATAATACCACTTAAAAACCTGTTTATGCTGCTTTAATTTTATAATTGCATTAATTTGTTTCCTTTCCTTTGATAAAAATGTCTCTGAAATTTCTGTATCAATTTTTTCCACACTGAAGTACTTTATTGATACTGAGGGGTTTTTTTTCCCAAGTATTTGTTCTCTGCACAATCCGTAATACATGAGGCTGGTTATCAGTCTTGGCTGCTTGAATATATAATGACACAAGTGCTGATAAGACTGCACAAGCCATCTGTCTCTGGAGTTAAATGTTTTGAAAGCAAACACAAAAGTGCATAACAAACACTCCCTTAAATTGTCTTTGTAAATATTTATATCAGATTTTGCCCCCAAAATGTTTTTGTTGTTATTTTATTCTGTTAATAGCTGTCAAGCAGATGCATGACTTACCTACTCAAAAGGAGACAGATGTATAAAGGAAAATAACATGTGCCACTCAAGAGCTGGTCATACACTAATAATGGAATTTCTGTGTGGTGTTTTCTCTCTTCTTATTATACCCAGGGGCTAAACTGCTATTTCATTGATTAACTTACTGCTGCAATTAACAACTAGCTTCTGGTGTCTTGACCAGCTGTTTTTCAACCTGTTTCTTTAAAACTCTCTTTCTTAAAGACAGAAAACTCATTCGTCAATGCTGAAAGTTAAGACCACAAGGTAAGTTCCACTCAGTGAGACTTTTATGTCTCAAAAAAATGAATGAGTACTCTTTGCCTGAAGGCATTAAGTATAATGGATTTGAGCATGGCTGTAGTTGTGTTTCAATCATATTTAGTTAACTTTTCATATTGCATCTTAAAAATTTAAAAAAAGAGAAGAAAACAACAGCAACAACATTTTCAGCTCTATTTAACCTCAAATCCAGAAATCTTTTTTAAGCTTCCATAGGTTACTTTACTGAATGACCTTTTCTGAGACCATATATTTTTACAGATTACCCCATGTATATTGGAACTAAAATGACATTCTAACATTTCATAGAGGTTTTGAACTACTGGAGATATTAAATATAAAAACTGGAAAACTGTTAATATGAAAAAGATTCTTTTGACTTTTTTTTTTTTTTAAATCAGCCAAATACATGAGAAAATCTGTTCTTTATTTCTAGACTGTCAAAAAAAAAAACCCAGCAAACAAGCAAGACTACAAAGTTGCCTACATGCTGTGCTGGATGTGTTTTCTTGCTATTATTAATTAACAGCAAGATTCATGACAACTAAAAATATATTTTCAGTGGTTTATTCAGTGGTCATTCCACCCAGCACACTCAGTGTTGTTAAATTCACAGTTTGTTCCCAGATCACCTTGTTCCAAGGCTCCTGGATTCCTACCATTGCTGTTGCCAGGTTTGGTGGACTTAGTAACATCACCACCTTGTAACCTGCTGCTTCTCTCTCCCCTTCCTGGAGATGCATCCTCTGTATGCAGGTATAGATCAGGAAACATCTGCTAGGTCCTGCTCCCTGTCTTGGCTTAAGCTGCTTTTTTTGTCACTACTGAGCTAAGTAAGACTGTAAGGTTAGCTTATATCTGCATTATTTAGCAGATAAAAGCTGCCAGAAACCATAATTAGGACAATAACAGGAGGGACAGCAAGCACTGGGGTAAGGATGTGTGGGAGGAACTGCCCAGAATACAGAAAAGCAGAAACTAAAGTATTTTCTGAAAAGACAGGAAGATCTTGCAGATTAAGCTTTTGTACTCAATCCTGTAAAGTACTTCAGTGATCCAGATGGATTCCACAGAAATGTAGGTGTCTAAGATCCAAACTATAATTTCAAAAATCGTATGTGACTTCTTTGACTCCATGAGCAGCTAAATTTTGAAATGCTTCATTATTCAACTACTTGACATTGTGTTTCTATGCAGGATTGCCTCAGTCTGATGATTGAGATTGCTTCATGTCTAAATTTTTCAGAGTTAAGAAAATAAGTGCCCCCTTCCCTTCATATCTTGAATATCTAAATTTGTTTGGCATTTTAAAAGTACCACTAACATATACCAACCAGTTGTAGTTTTGAACAATATAGCAGTACAATAGGCTGGGTTTTGGTTTTGTTGATCTTTATTTTCCTCCCCGTGGTTTATACCCATAGGCTGATTACAGAAAGGGCATGTGTCTTTTGTTTCAAACATTCTGCAGAAGGTACTTGTAGAACATTTCTGGAAGGCTTCTGGTCCCTCTCTCTTATAGATGTAAAAGAATCAACCTTGATCTTGGCAACAAGAGCTCCTCTGAGAAATGAGAACCAGTTCTGTAATCCTACAGAGAAGGGGACTTCTTACACATCTAGGGAACACTGAAATTACTACTCTACTGTAGAAAAGGTAGCTGTTAACACAATGATCACTTATAAAAAGTATTCTATATTTTTTTTCTCTCAAGTTCCTTTCACCTTTAGTTGCATCACTACAAAAGCTACTACCAAACTAGGTTAGTAGGTTACTTAGGTTGTTGTATTTTATCTATTTTTTTTTCTGCTATCCTTCTTAGAAATTTAATAATTACAATTTACAAGTTACATCACCATTAGTTGAGAGCTCTGTTGTCAATAGGCTATTTTTATCTTGCCTAAGTTTCTGTACCTATTTCCAATTATTTTTTCTGCATTGACATATAAATATATAAACATTTATGTATTTCCATATGTGCATGTTCAGTAGGCAGTCATGTACCACAGAGCCCACACTTTGAAGCACTGGCAGACTAGATAAAATTTTAGTTCCTTGTATTTCCCAAGAAATGGGAATAATTTCAAGAAATGGAGATAATTTTACAATGGTTTTTTGAGAATAAAGTCTTTGGTTTCCTGGACCTGCTTACCTACACATTCCTTGGAAGGAATTTTGTGGTCTGTTTCTGCAGATAGGAATAAACAAGCTTCTTTATCTACTGTCCAGCTAGATGCAGGGTAGATAAAACAGGACTGAGTCTGCATGTTGCTATGCCTATGTAAATACACTTACAGAAAGAACATAAGGAATTTCAGCAGAGTTTACTAGTTGAAATTTGTTAATAATCCCATTAATTCTTCCAAACCAGCTTGTTTGGAAATGGAAAGTTCAGTCTGTAGGCAAGCCACACTTATATCTCTGCCTCTGCCGTCTAAACACACTCTTGGAATTAATTCAGCTGGTTTAGTTCTGGGGGTTTTATAACAAAGATTATTTAATCCTGAATTTATTTGGGATTTAACTCTTAGAGATGTCTTAAAGTAAAAAATACATTTTTATAACCTAGTAGTAGTTCCTCTTGGTTACTTGAAAAGTCATTGAGTTTTAATCAAATTCTAGCCCTCAGTTGTCCATAGAAGATAACACGCAGCCCATTTCCTAATCTCTACTGAATACACCTTATGTGACTGGCAAGCTCATGAGATCCTAGGGGTCAAGTTTGCTTAGCACTGTGATATATGAATAGACTAATAAACAAATTGGCTAATGTTAGACTTGTGACCATTCTGCAAGCAAGTTACAACACTCTGAAATCATATGGGCATGCTTTGTGTAATCAGAAGTGTAGGAAGATGCCACAGGAGGTGTTCCAAAGCACTCATGGTCTGTGTTGATGATGAGTTCCCACTGAAAGCTCAAACTGGGATGATTCATTGTTCTTCACTGGTCATAAAAATACAGCTGTTATTTATCATGGATTAGACATTGCCTATGTCCAGCTCTCTAGTCCATACATACCCTCTAGAAATACAGAAAATGCAAAATAATACCTTGGGTTATTGTTTTGCTCTAATGCTGTCTGTCATTAAAGAAACAAACAAATTAAAAAACCATACAATTGACTGTAATTTGTACTATCAGTTTAAGTGTCACATTGTGGATCCAGCCAGTCACCTTCCAGAGAAAGCAGGAGAAAGGAAGTGCAAACAGGATTTAGCAAAAAAATCCTTTTGTTAACAAATAAATAAAGATTAAATGTTTTACACATCTCATACAGACTTCATTCTTTGGTCACAGATGAAAAGTCAACATTTGCAAATGGAAATAGTCCAAATACAATAATACATGGACAGCCAGAATAGCATATTCTCTCCCTGAGAGGATATTTTTTATTTAGACAGACTTTATAGCACACAAAAAGCAGACAGCATATCTTTATAAATTTGCACCCATCTTCAGCATGGCATTGAACTCATCCATCTTCTCATTTGCTGAAGCTACTCCTATGAAGAATGCTATCTCATCTAATCACATTTCCTCAAAATTAGCTTTTTTTCTTGTCATACATTTAATTTTAGAAGAACAGTCTAACAAATTAAGATGCTACAGAGGATTCAAATGAACCTTCTAAATTTGATTGGCTCACTTAATGAGACCAAAGCACTAGCAGTGTTCAAGTATTTGGAATAATATTAATTTTAAGCATTAACCTTTTTTCCTTATGTATCTCTTCTTTCCACTTCTGTAAAAAAAATCTTTATTTATTGCCAAATGGTGATGATGGATGGTGATAGTACAATATTCATAAAGCATCCTATGGTCATAATCATTTACTATCTTTTTTCTCTCACACCTAAATATTTATGATACTTGATAAAAATATTTTGTTGAATTGATTTACAGGAAACCTGCTGAGGCAGCACTATTTTTAACATGGTCACATTTTTTTAATTTAGTAATATGCCCCAAACATGAACCTGCTGTCAGTCAAAAAAGCAACTTAAGTCTCAATTTGGAAGATTCTCTCAACTGTTTATCATAGAATCAAATTATAGTGAGCAACTTCTACAAAGTATGTGTAAGAAAAGGTAGGATTCAATGTGAAAAAAGGTATTCTTCAAAATGAGAAAAATGGTCAGAATGCTGTGAAACTAAACTGAGCAACATTTATTTCAACAGTGTACAGTGTTTTTTTGTATATACATCACATATTTTCTATATTTTTATTTTTATACATACTTTTAATACATATTCTATCTATTCTTCCAAGTCCTTTATCTTCATTTAACAACACAATGGAACAAATAGAGTGATGCACATTGAAGAGAATGCAATCACTAAAACAATTAGCAACTTGTGCTCAAACTGGGTATGCAGTCATCCTAACCTCCTTCTGTTATCAGTGGAGAGAAGCATTTGCGTGAACCGATTCAGCTCTCTGAAGACTTGACTCATTTTCTGGAGGTGTGAGTTTCTGTCCACTGATAAAAGGAGAATCCATGGATGGTGACTAAGTCCAGCTCTTGGCATTTAAAATGGATGTGACAACTTTAGATCACTGTTGCCCTTCCAGAAAATGTTAGATTAATTCACTCTGATCTCTTGAAAATGCACTTGAATAAATTGTTTTCCATCATAAGCAAAATTATTCCAGCAGTCAGTGAATAAATCAGCAGACAGCTACACCATCCAAAATACCCAAATGGCAGTGAATCTCAAGCATACTCAGGAAGAAAGACTTTGTGAAGCCTGGAAGAGACTTAGTGGAGAGAGCTTGCTGTAGTCAAGTTATCTTTCAGAAAATTAATACTTAAAAATTATTCTAGTTCTTCCCACTTTTAAATAGGTGAAAAACCCTGAAATGCTGCTGTTTAAAAGAGAGAGAAGACACTGATTTTTGAGGTTTCCTGAAGTCTTGAAACTAGGATAGATCATACAATTAAAAGTCTGGAAAATATAAAACTGTGAAAAAATTAAAAATATTACATTTATGGGCCAGATTAGAAAAAATATCTTTGTAACTTATTTCCTGCACCACAAATCTATTTGAGTTTTAAATTAGGGAAGATCTTTATATTCAAACACAAAGGCTTATTGTGGGTTTATTTGCCATACTTATCTCTAGGATATTCTCAGTCCATACATAAGGTTAATGAAACTCGTACCACTTATTAAATTTCAATCATTTTTGTCAGTTTATATTCATTTTCTTTGATTCAGTAATTCTCCCCAAATATATCCAACTGTCTTGAAGTCTCAAGTGTTGCCAATTTTCCTGTAATCTTGAAATATCCCTAATAATAATATCCACATATTAGTTTAATATATAGTTGATAACTTAAGAAAAAGGGATTATTTATCCTATTGCAAGAATATTTTTATGGGAGATATATCCTAATAAAAGGCAACATTTTTCTTTATAAAGACATCATATGTCTTAAGGTTGCATAAAACTTTGTTCTTTCAAAGAAATTCTAGAAATAACAGTAGGCTGAAAGTCTAGAAGAACTTGATGAAAAAGACAGGACAGCTACAGAGTCTCCAAAGCATAAACTCACTGCTCTTATTATCTACTGCAGAAAAGTGTACAGAAGAAACCAGGATAGGGACCATAGCAAGGGAAATTTTATTTAACCACAAATAGTAACATTGTTTATTAAAACTAACTTTTATGGAAAAGGTTGTTTTACAATAAACATACAATTTACTTCACTGTTCCAGAGCCTTTCCAGGCTTCCAGGAATTTGATCCCTGATTCGGTATATTTCTGCCTTCCTATAAGTTTTTTTTTTCTCAAATCAAACAAATCACAGCTTTATGACACACTCATGGCTGAGGTTGTCAGTTTATTTCTCTCCAAAGGTAGTAAGTTTGGGTTTTAATCTTGGGGAAAAATAGTTCCAAATTATTAACTTAGGGACCTTTAGAAATTTATAACATAAAGAACAATCACTGTAGCTTCATTTCAAATTCTATCACTTAGTTGTATTTTTAAACACTCAGCCTTATTTCCCAAGTATTATTTCCTTAGCACTAGATTAACCTCTGTACAGCAGAAAGTGTCAAAGTAAACATTTTTGAATAAAAAAAGAGGAAAAATCAATTGCCTAATTTAAGGAATAAATGAAAAATGGAGAGGAAAAAAAGAATAAAGGACAAGTAGCTACAAATCTTATACTCCAGGCAACAATTCATCTAAGAGGAAAATGAAAATGCAGACTTACATTATAGTATTTAAAACCACGTTAATTATGAAATATAATTGGCTACTTTTTTCCAAAAAAATATGAAATCCATTGTATAATTATGTTAATTAGTGTTATCTAAATGAAGATTAAATTTAAGTTGAAATGCATCTTTTTTTATGAACCTCTATTTATAATATTTTTCTTGTCACTTTCATGTTTTTCTATTTTCCTTCAGTGCAACTCAGACCAAAATCAAATTTAGGTTAAACTAGGTTTGTTGCAAATTCGTGGCAGATGCCTTATATATGAGTGTTATTATGTAAATAAGTTGTTTAACTGACTTGAAAAGACCTTTTGAAGTACACTTCTCTTTGCACAATTGGACCTAAATCTGGGAAGTCATTCTCCTAACTTAAGCTACATGACTCTGAATAACTGAAGTACATAACAGAAGAAAGTGCTTAAAATAGATGCCTAGTAAGCTTGATTATATTGTTGATTTTGCCTTCCATTCTACACAAAAATATATGCTTGATAAATTTCACAGGATGCAGATGTCAGAGATGTCATTAAACTAATCCAGAGACAAAAGAATCATTTCCTAATTTTGCTGGTATAATGGCATCTCATTTAGTTCATTTTGTAAAATTCAGTTTGGTGCCAGTTGAGTTGTCAGAACTGCAGGCATACTGCACAGAGAACACTAGGAAGTACTTTCCTTCATTATGTCTGAGTTACACCCATGCTACAGTTTCTTCATTTTCTTTAAAAACTATGTTCATTTACATCATTTTTTTTTCAGAAGAGATATCTGTAAGTCTCTTAATGAGCTTATATAGTTTACAGTAAAACTCCCATTAAACAAATGTTCCTGAATCAAAATGCTTACATCTTATTAAATCATGCTCGAAAATTAATCTGTGCTGCATTTAGTCACTGCATTCAATATACAGGAAATTAATATGGAAGCAATGTCTGTATACACTATTTCCCAAATAATTTTGGATAGTCACAGAGTTCTATTGTAATCTTTGGCAAAATTTATACTTTCAGGCTTTCAAATCTTACCTGGGAGACTGAAGAAAAAAATCTTTGTGATTCTAAAGAGGAAGTCAAACCATATTTCATATGAATAGTTGTTGAGGGTCAGGGCTGGGCCAATCACCAACCCAGTGACAGATGCTCTCTGTTACCACCTCTTCCACACCCCATAGGAAGGGAAAGGGAATAAGAGAGAGAGAGAGAGACTCGGGGCTTGGAAAGAAAACTAAACCTACTCTAATGATAATAATAAAAAGAAATATATACAGATATAAACAAATATGTACAAAACCAATACTGACCCCAACCCCCCTTGATGGTATCTACGTCACTGTCACCACTGATACTGCAGCAGAAGGCCTCAGCAGCAGACGGGAAGCTGGCTTAGGGGTTGGATCCTGGTACTGGATGCAGGAACTTATGAATCAGGAGTGAGGANCAGGGCTGGGCCAATCACCAACCCAGTGACAGATGCTCTCTGTTACCACCTCTTCCACACCCCATAGGAAGGGAAAGGGAATAAGAGAGAGAGAGAGAGACTCGGGGCTTGGAAAGAAAACTAAACCTACTCTAATGATAATAATAAAAAGAAATATATACAGATATAAACAAATATGTACAAAACCAATACTGAACCCAACCCCCCTTGATGGTATCTACGTCACTGTCACCACTGATACTGCAGCAGAAGGCCTCAGCAGCAGACGGGAAGCTGGCTTAGGGGTTGGATCCTGGTACTGGATGCAGGAACTTATGAATCAGGAGTGAGGACAGAACAGAGTTCTCCTCAGATGACAGCCATTGAAGAAAAACAAGAGAAAAAGGGAAGAAGGAACTGACCCTCAGTTTTATAGCGAACATGACACAGATGGAATGGAATTCTTAGCTGGTCAGATTANACAAATATGTACAAAACCAATACTGAACCCAACCCCCCTTGATGGTATCTACGTCACTGTCACCACTGATACTGCAGCAGAAGGCCTCAGCAGCAGACGGGAAGCTGGCTTAGGGGTTGGATCCTGGTACTGGATGCAGGAACTTATGAATCAGGAGTGAGGACAGAACAGAGTTCTCCTCAGATGACAGCCATTGAAGAAAAACAAGAGAAAAAGGGAAGAAGGAACTGACCCTCAGTTTTATAGCGAACATGACACAGATGGAATGGAATTCTTAGCTGGTCAGATTATAGGGTCACCTGTCCTGTCTGCTCCTCCCTCAAGGTGCAGCTTTTACTCTGCACCCCCCAATGCAAAACACAGTAGTAGTGACCTTGGATTGCATACCAGACCCTGGTAGTAAATCTAAACATTAAAACTTATCACTGCTAGAAGCAGGCAGAGTCTGTTAAAACATGCTGTTAGTTTCAGAAAGTGCAGTTACTTAGAGGAGTTTTAACTAAAAAGTAAAATCACTGAACAGAATTAGTTCTGTTCTAAACCGAACTAGGACAATAGCGAATCCACATTTAATGGAGGCTGAAAAATTTCTTTTACCTTCTTTCTATTTAATGAAAAATCTCAGCAAACAAAGCCTTCCAAACCTATTATACTTGGTTTTTACTGTATTATATTTATTCATGCAAGAGAAGTTAGAAAGTAGGCCACTTTAAGTTGCATTCAAATCTAAGTACACAGAAAAAAGATTGTCTGAAACAGTGCATGAAGTGCACATATGTTAGCCCTCCACTAATACATTTAGAAGAATATGCTGGATGGCATCTCCAGGTGCCTGAGTTTTTTTAAGCAAACAAATATTAAAAATATTACCGATTTTTAAATGGATTGAAATGGATTGAGAGATGCTGAAGGAAGAATTGTTACTATTAGCAGAGATCATGAACGCTTACACATGTAACAGGCTCTTTACATTCCCCTTTATGATTGTACACAGCTTGTTTTTTCAAGTAATAAAAATAAATGGAAGTCTGGGAAATTTGGTTCATGTGTAAAGAAATTTTTGGGCAGGAGCATACCAAGAAAAACTGTTATGCTTTTCTTAAACCATTGTTTTTTACATAATACTGAAAGGCATGATTTAAGACCTGCTTACCTCCTTATAATTAATTTCATTGTTATAAAATGTGGCTAAAAACTTATATTCCTGGCCAAATTATATAAAAATCTGACAATTCCTGTAACCTGAGTGCTATGAATACTTGGAGTTTTACTAGAATTTTTTTTGTTCCAGTTTGAGACATAAATTAAACAGTACTTTCACATATTTGTATTTACTGCTTTTATTTTCTATCTTGTAATAATAAGAAAAAAAACCAAACAAACAAAACCAAGACAAAAACCCAGTGCATAATATAATTTTTGGCACATACTTAATGAGGCATATTACAGGCTTATCACCTTCAAGCTTCTGAAAATAGTGGAAAGTATGAACAGCTTCATGCTTACTGAACTTGTAGACTTGACAAAACTATGAAGTAACTCAGATTAACAACCTGAATGACATCAAATATTTTTATTCTTGCATTAAAAAAAAAAAGTTTGATTTACAAAAATATGGAAAGTAAATGAGGAATTCCAGTTGCTGGATTTAGTTCACTTAACATTTCCACTCTTTCAACTCTCTGACAGGAACTGAGGTGCAGATGTTAATTACCATTTATAGAATGCCTTGTCAAAACACCTAAGACTTACTGTTCCGTTAATGACTTTGTCTTGTGCTTGAGCTCAATGACTGTTTCAAGCTGAAGAATGCTGAAAAGGATCACTAACACTTTGTTAGGACACCCAGTCTTTCCCTGCAAACTGCAGTAGTATTTCATGGCTTTGTGCCAGCAATTTAGCTTTAGAAGAGGAACTATTATAAAGTTGTAGTTATGAGGGAATTAACAGTCACATTTAAAAAGATTATTACCTTTGTATCAAGGGATTTAATTTATTAAATGGTTACTTCAGATGCAGCAAGTCATGTAGAAACAATGTCAAACACTTAAGAACCCAACAACCTATTCGAGATGCCATCTCGAATAATAATACCGAGATAATAATATCGAGATTCGATATTATTGGTAGACAAACAGAAGTATTCCAGGCCAATTTATTCAGTGGAATAACAGAGACACAACTTTTTCTCCACACATTTATTGGACACATATCTCTTCTCCTTTAAATTAGCTTGGCATTTTGCTACTGCCTCAATGGTTATAAAACTGGGTCTTTTGTCTCTATAGAACACCAAATTAATTTACCAGTAAATCTGATTTAGGAAGGCATGCACTGAACAAAACGGATCAATTCCCTTGTGAAGTACAAGTCATTCCTTGGGCATTTAGCTTTCCTACATACCACACCAATACTTCCTCTTCAAAATCTTCTGTTCAAGACTTTACTTTTTCAAAGTTCTCTCTATATAGTTCTGTTTACTCTCTTTTTGACATGTTTTGAACTTGGGTCTCATCAGTATTCTTATTTTTTTCTCCAGAAAAACTACTTCTTCCCACCACGTTCTCAAGCTGTCTCGATGATAAATTCTTCTCTTACACATTTATACCACTGAATTTGATTTCCAGATTTCACTTAAAATGAATGAGGGGCTTCTTTTTGTACTTAATTTAGGTATAAAACTGAAGGTTACTTAAATACGGAGCCATAGGTAAAGTAAGATTCATTCCACCCCAGGATTCAGCTCTAGAGATAGTAATCTGAACATACGTAAAAAGAAAGTTTCATCTTGTGTATTTGTAACTTAAGAGATCAGGGTGATTAAGTGATACAAAGAACACAAGTATAGGACTGAGATTCAGATTCAAAATCTGGATGTTTATAACATATATATCTACATGGAAACTATAGATATATGTATTTTCTAATGCCTCATTTTCAGTAGCAGAGATTCTGTCAATCCTATTGGTGTAGTCGATGCAATACAGTAATTCACCAAACCAAACTTACAGAAGTGTATCTGAACATCTCTCTATATTATATTGTTTTGACTAGATCTCCATTAAACATAAAGAGAAGTTTAGGCACCTAACTCTTACGTACATATCTTCATTGCAGATAGCTAAATTTAACTGTGTCCTACCCTTGGTTTTGCCCTAACATTTCATCATTTTGATCTCTTAATGGTCACACACAGATTAGGAAATTTTCTTACATAATTATTTCTTTAAAACTAATTGTTATAACAAACCTCCTACTATTTTTACGTACAAAATTAAGACCACTGAAGTAATTAGTTTTTCCTCAGCTCAGTTACTTTTGAGTGGATTCCATCTGGACAGAATAGAGCCCCTACTCTAACAAGGCTGTCAGATGGTCTCAAAGCACATGCTGAAGAGTTTCAGAACAATTTTCCTAGAAAAAAATTCTAATTTTTGTCTGCATTGTGACAATAAAAATAAAATGGAATTTCATAGAAATACTAGGGACAGCATTCACTTTCACAGTATTGCAGATCTCTTTCACCATAGCAGCATGGATTTCTGCAGTATTTAGGGACCAAAGCTGTAGCTGTAGGACACTGGGCCAGGCTGTCAAAACTGATAACCAGCAAACAACTGAAAATTCCACTAATGTTAATGGCCCTCAAGTGCAAGGTGAGATGACAAACCCTCCAGAAAAGTTTGAAAACTGCATATGGTCCCCCATTCATACATGGAGTGCTAGCAATATTCCTGACTAAAATGGAAAATATTGTTCCCTGCTGCAGGGAGAAAAACAGCACTGAAAGAAGAAAACACCTGGCAGACACCTTGAACATGAAACTTTTTATTTAGCACCGCATTTTTTTTTCCTCTGCTAATTAATCTATTTCACAGTTTCAGGTAATCACTGCAAATTCTCAGTATTCTGTCTTTCAAAGAAAATTTATACTCTGTCAATTTCTATACCTGTGTTGTCAAAGAGCACGGGAATGACACAAACCTCTTGGTAATGTGTTCACTACTGGTTTGCATATTCCAACCCCAGTGCTGTTATTCCAGAAAGTGGTAATATTAAAAATATTTTTTGTCCTAATGGTTGTTCATTGATACTGTGTTTTCTAGGTCTATGTTAGTTTACTAAGTAAATCTTCAACATCCTACTATTTTACAGCTAAAAGATGGAGGTAGCAAGATCTCGTTGGAAAGGCTGATTAAGTAAGATTGCAACACTTGTCTGCACAAATGCCCACCGCAGCATGGCCTGCAGCAATCTCACCATCAGGTAGAAATATTTGCTTAAACTTCATGCTAAATCTGCTGCCTATCACCTAAGGTTTCTGGTCTATACTTGCTGTGCTTTTCTCTGATACCTGCTGTTTGCTGGGGAGACATTTACTATACACAAATAAGCATGAAAAACCCACATTTAACACCAACCAATTCTATAAATATATGAAGTGTGAGATGAGTGCTACCTGATTGAGAGGTCCTAAGTACATAGCCAGCATTAGAGGAGAGAACAGTGAGCACAAATTACCACAAATATATAAGAATTGATCTGAAGGAATTAAACAGAATTCAAAAGGAAAATATAACACCATAACAACTAAAAAATGCAAAGATCTGCCACATATATTTTAAAAATGGTTGATAATGTGAGATTACCATGGGAAATTACTTCATTTTTAGGAGCAATGGAAATAGAGTAAATCTCATTTCTCTGGACTTCAGTAAAGTATGTTATGAAGTGCCATATAGGAAATTATTTTGGTTTAGCTAGAATATATGCTGATAGAACCTGTATGTTGATACAAGGAGTGAATAGATGGTGCTGAAAGGAGAAGTATGGAGCTGGAAAGATGTTCCATGCTATTCGATATCAGAACTAATCCTGAATAATATTTTCAGTAATAATCTTGAGATAAATATAGGCAAATGCTGACGCAATCTGCTCCAGACACGGAACTGGGAAATACCATCAGTTATATTAAAACACCTAAAGAAAGAAAAAAAGATAAGTGTCTTTCATGTTAGGGAAGAATAGGAGACTTTAGCTTGTTTCATTCAGGAGACTGAAACGAGAGAAAGAAAGAGGTGAAGAGCAGGAGTAAATAAAAATGTAAAACTACTTTACAAATTAAGAGATTGTGTTGTCACGAGAATAAACCTGATTACATTATGTCTATGACAACAGACTGCTAGACCCCTTCCTAACATGTAGATTTCTTATAATAGCAAAAATTCCACAAGAAAACTCAGTAGACTTATTTTTATTGTGCATATTTGTAGAAGTTTATATTCTCAAGTTTCATTTCTTAATGTCTGACTGCGGTTGAACCAGCTAATGTACAACAGAAGTATTAACACACTATAGTCACAATGTACTGTTTCTAATACAAGATAGATAACAGGATTTGTAATTCTTAACAGAGACAATATGCAGCATTAAGGATATGAATTGTTATCAAGAAGCTGGGATTTTTCAGTATGAATACTGTCTAACATTCACGTATTTTCAAAAAAACCTTATCTAGTAAAAGAAGGTACCAGCAGTAGGAATGATCCAATGAAATACTGGCATTGGTAATTGAAAAATATCTTCAGCTAATCATCTAGATTCTTTAAACAGGTTCTTTTACAATATGATTCATCTTAACCCCTTTAGGTTTTACTTTACAAAGAGATGAATTGTGCCCTGAAAGTGTCTACTTTTCCTTGCTGACTACTAAATTACCCAAAGTGCCTAGATCAGATGTATATGTGGGATCCTTAGCTTTCACAGGTGAAGCAACAGAAGACAGATCTTTCCAAATATCTACTAAATCAAAGACAATGTGTGTGACCTTAGCTATGCCATTTAGTTCCTCTGCGTCTTTAGTGCTCATCTATAAAATGAAGATAATAGAATCTCCATACCTTACAGGGCAATGCAGCATGTTGCAGATTACATGGCTCTCTAATACCATGGCTATGAATGTCCTATAAGTACTTAAGCCTCTTCCTGACTGTTAAATGAGGAAACTGAGAAGAACAGACAGTAAAACCCACAAACTAATTTCTTTTCAGAGAGGGCTATTTGACATCTCCCTGAAGCAAAGCACATTGAAGGATGGAATTCGTGTAAAGCATGCTATGATTAATCATAACAAAAACAGTGATGTTTTTGAAAGAGGGGGTATCCTTCCCTCCTGAATAATAGAATTCACACAGGATATGTTTTCCTCTTTTGTCACAAGCTGTTCCATTTGTCTTATGATTCAAGTAAACAACTGCTGCATCAACAAAAGAATCTTTTGTGTTTATTGCCCACTGATACTTGATACATCCTTTTAAATTTTCTTTGTCCTCTTTCAAGACAGCTATCAGAGAAATGCTTACCAGCACTCAAATCTTTAGTGAAAAATTTATTACAACACATTTCTAGTGTTATACATTAAGTCATGTGATATGCGCTTGTGTCATATATGAAAAGGCTGATTTTGATGTCATTTATACCAATACCAATCAACTTCAGCTGAATTACTCCTATTTCACCCTAGAATCACTATCAGAATCATCCTCCTATTTCAACCAGAGCTTAGAAATCTCCAGGAGAAAAGTGCCTTTTTATTGTAAGGCAAAACTGACATTCATCCACAATTCCCTGGAAGAAAGGAGGTTTTAACCCCATTGATTTAGAAAAACCCAGAGGCCTTATTTATTTAAAGTAAAGGATATAAATATTTTAACAGCAGCAGCAGCCAAGTAAAGAAGGCAAGAATCTAAAGTTGTTGCATATAAAAAAATCTCCTCTTAGGTTGTTTAGAGACAATGGCTGATGATAGAATTTGGAGAGTGCACAGAAAGTACTTGTCAATAATAAGAACAACAGCACTATATTTACAATCCAATGTTTAAAGCCAAACCCAACATTCTTTTCTCTGTTTGATCTCAGGAAAAGTTATCTGCAGCTCACAGGCTCGAATTTGAGTCTTCTTATGTCACTCAAAAGAAGTACTGAGATAACTGTGCTGGAGATGACAGACTAGTAAACCCTCCAGCAAGCCAGACCTGTGGGGGGGCGTCATGTTTTCTGTCTGGGCTGAAAGCGCTCTTCCTACTTAGAAATGTTCTGTTTTGTTCTCCCATAGTGCCTGAAGTTCCCTCACAAGAGATATGAAAAGCTGAAATTGATCTCATAGAAAAAAGATCTTTCAATTTCCATAGGAACAAAGAATCACAAAATGAATGTAAATATTTTTTTTTCTCCAGGCAGAACAGCTCACAGAACTCATATATGAGACCCTCAGCTATAACAAATGTTATAGCACCACTAGCATTACAGCATGTTTTTCCCAGTATGTATCTCTGTTAAAAGCACATAAAAATAAAGCAATACTGTTCAATCTCAACTGAAACCAAATGAAATTAGGTCAGATTATTTGTAACTATACCTTTGCAACATACCTTATTGCTAACCAGACTATTGCCATGACAAGAAACAAAAACCTATGACTTAATGAGCTATTGTATTTTAATAGAAAAATCATCTTTCTCTCAAAACATTTATACTTGATTTTACTTGTTACAATAAACTATGATCCTAAATAAAATATAGCAAGTAGAGAAATCATATAGATTAAAGAGACAGAAAAAATTGGGAGATATAGATATGTCAAATCACATTATTCAAAACATATTTGAAAGATCAAAACCAGAACTTTGAATCTTAAAAGCTAGTAACATTACCAACTGAAAGGCATCCAGAACTACTTGGCAATTTTCTTATTTAAAACCAATATTTCCATGAAAGTAAATATATTCCTAAACCAGCTAAAAAAATGTGGCTAGGAACATTGATAAATAGAGAGATCTTTATTAAAAAAAAGAAATGCTTCCAGCAGAGAAACTTTTAAAACTCTCAGTGTAAAAGCAAGCTTTCCCACTTTAATTTTCAGCTAACTATCTATTACAGCGTCCTAGTAATGATTTCCATTTGGAACTGCAATGATACATTTCAAATCTGCATTGATAAGATCTTATAATATACACTGTCTACTTTTAAAATAATTCCTGTGCTATTTGCAGATTTACCAGGGAACTAAGGAGCCTCTGCTCTCCTCTATTCAGCCCATAAGCCTTCATCTTTAACTTCCTCCCAGGAACTCTCTCATTCCCCATAGAATTTTCAAAACCCACTTGCTTGTCCTGACATTCCCCTTCTCTTGACTTTATCTATTGACCACAAACAAATAATATGAGCAAATAATAAACAGCAATTCCACTCACAACCCAACACTACTCAGAACACAAGCTGTGCAGTCATAGTGGTGTCTACCTGGAACTTACATTGTGAGCATGTGGCTTGCACAGAGGCTCCCTACAGTTCCCTGCAGCTCCTCCACCACAGCATGGTTTTGATGGAAGAGAGAACTACAGTTACTTTCTAGATGGTGAGTTTTCATATGGCTTTTTTTACTTCTGATTAAGGTCTGCTTAAGTTTTAGAAACAGTGGAAGATAGATGTGTGTCTTGAAGCCTTAAATAAAAGCCTTTCATAATTAGAAGGCTTTTGAGCTGTTATTGCACAAGACAGTTACAACTTCCCCTGTAATGTAAGCACTTTACTACTTGAGCAGTGATTAGGTGCTTGTTCAAGTAGCCAGCGACAAGCATTAATGACTTTGTTAATTATTTCTCCTCTCCAGTGTCCTATTTTTGGGTCACTGAGAAAGCAGCAAAGGGAGAAGTGACTTCTGCTCTGTCTGCACAACAGAGATTTTATAAAAATTAATAGTGATACAAGATTTAATGACTAGCTTACAGCACAGCAAAATAAATGGGCAAAAAGTAAGACAAGATAAAGAAGAACCTCACACACAATCCCTAGAAGTTCTGGTAAACCTACTCTGTGAACACAGGTAATTACAGATCATCTGTGATAAAAGCAATAAAAGTGTCTTTCAGCTCTGATAATGGGGATACTGTTAAGCCTATCAGAACTTTCACTGTGTCCACATGTACTTCCAAGACTGTAGATACATAGACTCTGTTAGCTGGATCCTCTAAGAGGCAGGTCACTCTTTTTTTCAT
The DNA here is from genome assembly GCA_013399015.1 of Galbula dea. Taxonomy (NCBI): domain Eukaryota; kingdom Metazoa; phylum Chordata; class Aves; order Piciformes; family Galbulidae; genus Galbula; species Galbula dea. The sequence continues at coordinate 1,148,764 of VWZX01007013.1, read as the reverse complement.
CTTTACAATCAAAAAGTTTTGCTTTGCTTTTACTTTTTCTTGAACCATATAAAGTTTCCAAAAGAGAGAAATGGATTCTAAAACATTAATCTTCTTTAATATATTTTCTTTGTCTATTTTTACAGAACGTGTACTTAGAATTTGATTCTAATTTCCAGAAAATATACTGAATCCATCACCTTCGATGCTCTGGACAAAAGAATAGAATAAAACCCACCAGATGAACAACAAAATAAAAATCCTTAAATATTCTCCTAGTCTACCAACATCTGTTAATTCTTTTTTAAATTTCAAAACATAGAAATAACTGACATCTCCTGCTCCCAACAAATGAAATAAAATAAGGAACCTGATGTATCTTTAAATTACTGTTCTTTAGTCTTGTCTATATGAGGAATCATTTAACACATAGCCATATTGAACACTCTTGCAATAAATATACTGGGACAGTGCAACTCTTACTCTTTGTCAACAGGCTTCATTTCTGGATAAATAATATCTTATCTAGAAATATTTTGTGACTTTTGTTTCATCAAAAGAATTGGCTTGGTTATGGGTAGTCTCAGAACAATCTAAATGCATGAAGAGTATCTGAAAACATAAGGAACACAAAAAATATTTTATTAGGCTAATTTCCAGACCACACTGCCAGATAAACTTCTGGGACATGAAAAATACAACATATTATTTACAAATTAGCAAAATACAAAAGATTCAAGGCACTACTGCACACCCTTCAGAGTATACATATTGTTTGATTAATAGTAAATAAAATAAATAAATCAGATCATAGCTAAACGTGCACAAATGTGCCAAACGTGTCACTCAAATCATTCATTAATGGTAAGCTGATTAACGCAATATACTTTATTTCAGAGGGAAATTCAAAGCCTGTTATAGCAAAACAATTTAGGCTTACAGGATTGTATTGAGCACTGTTATGCTTGACCATGTTAATGTAGTTGTTTTTATTTCAGAAGCACTGGGGAGGGAAGCATGAAATCATTAGTAATTATATAAATATTAAGGCCACACAACTGGCGCTGCTACTGTTTTCAAATGGCAGCATCTGCAAATTCAGCCTGTAATAAACACTAATGCATCCACAGAGGAGAGTGCTGACACATGAATGGGATGCTTTGTCAGACTTGCATAAAAATGTAGATGAACTGCAGGGAAAGAAAAGCAAAGAATTCAAAGGGTTTCTTGATTGCCTTCTTTAAAATGCCAAGAACTTAAGCTGGCCTTTCTTATCTTCCTCTACATGCATGTGACACTTTAGGAGGTCTTTCTTATTGTACTATAATTCAGTAATTGTTCCAGCTCTGTGCACCATGCCTTCCTTCCAAAGGGCAGCATGAGATATATAATTCTGGTAATGAACAGCTGCATAATTTAAGGGTCGAACTAGCAGGGCACTGTTCCTTATTTGTGTTTTCTTAGCAGTTGCCAAGATATTCCAAGCCTATTTAGGAATACAATCTTTTGTCTAGCTACAGTCTCATAGATGATATATGTTGAGACTTGGTCATGTTCCAGAAAGCAGATTTTATCAGCTGAAGTACCAGAGCAAGCTTTCATTTTGCTTCGAAGGGCAGCAGCACAGAACTATAAGGAGGTATTTTTTTTCCCCAGCCCTGAACATTCTCTGTTCTATCATGCCGACTTGTTCAAACCCAGTCCTATCCCCTTTCCAAAGTATGATAGACTAAATCACAGAGCTATCAAAGGCATTTCCACACAACATTTCTCTCACCAAGGCTAATCTTCCAAATGTTAAAAAGGTCCAAGCAGCTAGGCCCTTCAAGAGGAAAGCTGCATGCTGATTAATCAGCTGCTTTTTTATTCCGTTCTGGCAAGTGTTCCCTATTGGTAAATAAAAGATTTACCCTGGATTTCCTGTAAACTAAGGAGCATAAGGCAGCTTTGGACCAGACTCATAAAGCAACAAAGCCTTCTGTTGTTGCATCTGCAGGGGTAGGTTGTTTGTTCTATCACAAATATACTTTCAGGTGTCCTGGAGAGAATGAGCTAATCTAACACAGAAATCATTCCAACATGAGAACATTACATGGCAGCCTCAAAGTCACCTGCCTATTAATTACATTCTTTGGCCTCCGGGGACATTTTAATTGTTGCTTGCTTGAGGAGACCTGTCTGCAATTTGTATCATTGCAGAAGTTCAGGTTGGTTTATGATGTGTGGCACAGTGTAACACAAGTCCTTCACAGAAACACTCTGATATTAAAGAAAAATACATTTATTTATGTGGCAGAGTGCTGCCTCTATTCAGATGGTAAATAGGTAGTGTGAAAGAAAAGTGAGAGACCCAAGAAGACTAGAAATTGTCTGCAGACTGGCAGCCACTGTGGTTCACTGACAGCACGAATTATTTTCAGGCCGTTTGGCACATCTCCATTTGTCACACTTAAAAGCATGAGCCAAAGATATCCAATTAATACAGAACAGAGTATTTCTGCCTCCTCAAAGCTGGAATAGAAGTGAAAATATTTAAGATTCACAGTGTGCATCACGTCACCTATGCTTCACAAAGGGATGTAAAGCAGTTGTATGTAAAGCATACATAACAACTTGCATTAGATCCTCTTGGCCACCGCTCACCTCAGATTACCTACTATGCTGTGCATACCACCCCTGTCCTATTTATTCCAGACAACGATTTCTCATGTAGACTGAATCCTTCTGTTGTAAATCATGCAAACAGCTAGCACAAATAGATTGTGAATATAACAAGTATCATGGAATGAGCTTTTGAAATATGTCTACACCAAGAAAAGGAAACCCTTCCACCCCCACCAAATTTTGAAGGCAAGGTGAAGGTTGTTTATTTTGAAAGTAGGAGAATCTTCATGAATCATTAACAGTTTTTAAAATTAGTATATAAATCCATCCATCACTCTGCAGCTATAACAACTGTATCTTTTGCTATGACACAATGCCAGTTTATGTATGATTTGATATAAATTATTGATAGTGTAGTCATAAGGGTCAGGTTTATATAGTTCTTGTATGGATAGAATACCTGTTGTATCCCAGGATTTCCTTGGAGAATTTCCACTGTCCCTAAGTAAGTTTACAGAAGTCCTCTTTTATCCAGATAAGCTTTTGGTGTTCAAAATAGAAGAGAAAAAATGCAATACTTTCACATACTGTAAACAACAATCAGAAAGACCTGTGAGGTTCTCCTTTGGATTCCTTAAAGCCAAATTAAACATGTAAAATAGACACAATCCTAGTTAGAAATACTTGATTTTTTCAAAGTAACTGATGATACAGAAGTTTTGAAAATGTAGCGAAGAAATTATAAGGGTTAAATACTGAATAAAGAAAGAAAATGGCACTTTCCCTGTTCTCTGCTACCTGAAGAAAGCTGTAGGTGGCCCTCTTCTTTGTTTGCTCCCCTTGAAGAATCCATGAAAAAGTGTTTTTAAGAAAAATGTTCTCAGATGTTTATCTGAGTTACTGCCTATTCACAGCCAAAGTTTGATATTGAACCCAAACTTATAAGAGCACCATTAACATCATTCCAAGTTTAGTGGTGTAAATAATACCAGAATTCCCAGCTTTAATTGACAGTTAACATCTTTTACCAACACTTTTCCTGCTTAATGCCATGGTATTTTTTGACTGCAAAGTCTCATAATAAATACAGTAAATGAAGTGTTTGTTAGGCAAGATATTTCAGAACAAATTTTAAACCTGATCATTGCAGTATATTTAGTTTTTCAGATATTTTCTGGTTGAAATTTTCACATAGAGTTTCCTCTGCTGTACCTTCACCTCTTAACATACATGGTATTCAGAAAAAAACCAACAACAATCAGATGATAAAATATTCAAAATTCCAATGTAGATTTTTCATTGTGTGGTCTTGCAAATACTGCTGAAACTAGTTTACAACTTAAAGCAATAGCAGATATACATACACTGACATAGATGCACTTTATTATGCTAAAAACTTTAATTAATTGGCCTAAATACCTCACTTGCTAATATTCCTCTTATAAAAGCAAATTGAAAATATATGTCATTTAAGGTCTAGCTATATGTCTCTAACAGAGATTATTTTAGAGTTGGGATTATTTTTTTTCTCTTTTATTTTAGGCAATCCAGTCAAGTAGCCTAGAAGGCTATCAAATAAAGGTAACATCTCAGTTATTTCAATGCCTCACAGTCAGTACAAAAACAAACAAACAAACAAAAACTCCACCCCACCCCACCCCGCCCCCCAAAAAAACCCCCACAAAATCAACAACAAAAAAAACCCAACCAGTGCTTGTGTGAGATTGTGCCTGAGATGATTTCTCCTGGAACAATGTCTTCCAGCCATGGGGAGGGGGAGAGCATCAGGCAGGGATTGTTCCCAGTAGATTTGCAACATGCCCTGACTGCACTGGCTCACATAGATGCAGGCTATCCAGTTGGTCTTATTGCCTTGACACAGTCCCATTTTATAGGGAGTCTCTATATCAAAACAAATAAAACATATCAAAGACTTTGTTGTAATTTGTGTAATTTTCTGATAATAAAATAATAAATGTAATTTTAGTTGACAAGAGTTATATATGTGAGCAAACCATTAAAGATGTTCAGTTAATAAAAAAATGGACTAAATGCAAGGTCTTCCACCCTCCCTCCAGATTCTGATCTGCCTTTGAAAACCCATATAACTGTAAATATAGCTCCTACATTGATCATAGAATCACAGAATCATTTTGGTTGGAAAAGATCTCCAAGATCATCAAATCCAACATCACCATTCCAGCTAAACCATCCTGCAAAGTGCCACCATGGTTTTTGAACACCTCTAGGGATGGTGACTCCACCACATCCCTGGGAAGACTGTTCCAACTCATAACCCCTCTTTCAGTGAAGAAATTTTTCCTAATATACAACCTAAACTTTCCCTGGTGCAACTTGAGGCCATTTTCTCTTGTCCAATTGCTAGTCGTCTGGGAGAAGAGACTGACTACTTTCAGGTAGCTGTAGAGAGTGATAAGGTCTCCCCTCAGCGTCCTCTTCTCCAGACTAAACAGCCACAGGTTCCTCAGTTGCTCCTCAGGAGACTCTAGACCCTTCATCAGCTTTGTTGCCCTTCTTTGATTATGCTCTAGCAACTCAATATCTTTCTTGCATTGAGAGGCCCAAAACTGAACACAGTGTTCAAGTTGTGGCCTCACAAGTGCCAAGTACAAAGCAACAATCACTCACTTCCCTAGTCCTGCTAACCACACTATTTTGGATACAAGCCAGGATGCTGCTGGCCTTCTTGACCACCTAGGCACACTGCTGGCTCATGTTCAGCTGGCTGTTGACCAACATCCCAAGGCCCTTTTCCACTGCGTGGTTTTACAGACACTCTGCCCCAAGCCTGCAGTGTTGCATGGATTGTTGCGACTGAAGTGCAGGATCCAACACTTGTTTTGTTGAACCTCATCCCATTGGCCTTGGACCACCAATCCAGTCTGGTCAGATCCTTCTGCAGACTCTCCCTACCCTCAAACAGATATACACTCCCACCCAAAGTAAATATACAAATTTACTAAGGGTACACTCAATCCCCTCATTCAGATCATCAATAAAGATATTAAACAGGACTGGTCCCAGTACTGAGCCCTGTGGAACACCACTTGTCCCTGGTTGCTAACTGGATTTAAGTCTCTCTACTTGTCATAACTCTGTGGGCTTGGCCATCCAGCCAGTTTCCTACCTAGCAAAGAGTACACCTGTCCAAGACATGAGCTGTCAGCTTCTCCAGGAGAATGATGTGGGAGATAGTGTCAAAGGCTTTGCTGAAGTCTAGGTAGACTACATTCACAACCTTTCCTTCATCCACTAGGTGGGTCACCTGATCATGGAAGGAGATTATTTAAGTCAACAGAACTTGCCTTTCAGGAACCCATGCTGGCTGGGCCTGACCTCCTAGCTGTCCTGCACATGCTGTGTGGTTGCAGTCAGGATCGTCTGCTCCATAACGTTCTCAGATACCAAGGTCAATCTGATGCACTTGTAGTTCCCAGGATCTTCCTTCCAACCCTTCCTGTAGATGGGCTTCACATTTCCTAGCCTCCGGTTGTCTGGGACCTCCCTAGTTAACTGGGACTGCTGATTAACAAAGGAGAGTGTCTTGGCAAGTTCTTCCACCAGCTCAGTACCCTTGGGTGTATTCCCTTTAGTCCCATAGATTTGTGGATATCTATGTGGACTAACATTAAGTACTTCAGCCCTTTCCTCATCCTTGGTGGAAATGTTCCTCCCACATCCAACAAAGGATGCAGATTCTCCTTGGCCCTTCTTTTGCTCTTAATGTATTTGTAAAAATATTTATTGTTTTTACAAACATCTTGTACAACAGTGGCCAGATTGAGTTCTATCTGGGTTTGTGCCTTTCTAATTTTCTCTCTGCATGACCTAATTAACATCCTTGTAGTCTTCCTGAATTGCCCGTCCCTTCTCCCAAAGGTTGTAAACTCTCTTTTTGTCCCTGAGTCCTAGCAAAGCTCCCTGTTCAGTCAAGCCAGTTTTAGTCCCTGCTGGCTCATCTTATGGCACATTGGGACAGCCTGTTTCTGTGCCTGTAAGATTTCCATCTTAAAGAATGTCCAGTCTTACTGGACCCCTTTGCCCTTCAGGACTCTCTCAGGACAGAACAAATTAAATGTTACTGCCATAAACAGTATCTTATTCTGGGTCACATTTTTTCCAGTCATTAGAATTTTTGCTTTTATTTTGCTGTTCTGTCAAGACTTTTCCACAAACTCTTTAATTTTATTTTTATTTTTTTTAAAAAAGGGAATAAAAATACCTTCAATTAAAAAACATGTCTCCAGAAGAAAAGACTGTAATGAACTACCCTGTCACAAATACCTAGTGGAACTGAAAATTGAAAACAGAGGGTGATTCATTACACTTGTCTGTTTACAGATGATTGTTTGAAAGGTCACCAAGAAGAAATATGTCCTCCAAACAGAAAAGGTATGTCTGGTAAAGAAAATGACACTTATAGGACAAAAAATTGCTATACTTATTACTTTAAGAAAATATTTTTCACTGTTCAAATACTGAGATATCACTATTAAAACACAGTCTTTCTTGTGGGGGAAAAAACCCTATGCATATAAATATCTTACTTGTTTCCATTATACACAAGTACACAGATAATCAGGCTCTTTCTTCTAAATATTTTTTTACTCAAGACCAGAGATTTCTTCTAGGTAAATCTACTCAACTGCACTGTGAACACACTATGATATGAGTCTTCAACCTACAAAACAGTCTTGAGTAGTCAGCTTTTGTTAAAGCTTCCTCTACTCTTGTCTCATATTCTTTGCAATCCATGCTCCATTATACCCATTCTTTGATGTAGTTGCTGTCCTGCCATGTTTCCATTGAAAAATAATTCCATGAAAAGACACAGCATGCTGTCTCATCTCAGAACATTTTCTTCAGCTAAAACCAGTGTTGTTACATAGACCGATAAGTATTAAGGTTACACGAATTTAACCGAATCTAAATCTAACTGAAGAATCTAGATCAAGGTTCTGCTCCTCTATCCTAAAGAAACAGCTTGTGAAATATGAGGAATTTTGAGCTAGTGTACAGCCTATAAATAATAGAAAGAATTCCTTCAATTACGAGCTCTTTCATGAGAATGTGCTGTAGGGTATGTTTTGAATTCATAACTGGAAAAGAAACTCCACAAAGGATTTACATGAACAAATTGTACAGTGTCTCAAAATCAGAAATATTCAGCATGCAATTTTTCTTTTAAATGCTATATGTATGCTGCTTTTGTCCTAAATATGTCATGTCAACAATTCTGCATTTATTTTATGCACTGCAGCTCTAAATATCCCCACAGCTGAAACTATCATGCTTGCATACCAGCATACAAGAGCCAACTAGCTGTTTAATGATAACAGAAATGTTTTACTGAATCATTTATATAATAATACAAGGACACACAATTTAGATAATGGGCTATTTTTAGGTTTTCTTTACTTGGCTGTGATGTTACTGGAATCCTCCTGAAGATGGAAATTCAGTAAGTAGAGGAATTTCTGTTAATGAGAACAATAAAAGATACACAGTGTAATAACACTGACTTAAGAGATTTCCAAAGAACTTTTCATTTAAATTATTACATTTGACAGAAGCCTAAGAAATATACTTAAATTCAGGAAAGAAAATTAACAAAATTATAGGTAATAAACATCTTCATTATTTTGGTCAACGTATGTCCAACTATTCAATGTCTGTTGTCAGTAGCTGTTAATCATCCATCTTTAAATGAAATCCTAAATTATAGCAAGTGTAAAATGAAAACTAGAATAAGAATTAAAACTAGAATGAGAATTAAATTCCAAATAAGAAAAAAAATACTCTTTCATTGAAAAGCACATAAAGCACAAGGACAATTATATATAATTAATTGATCAAAATTCTGCTTGCAGAATACATTCAAACTTTTGTAGGCACACATGTTTATGGTTAAACACATCTTTCTACACATGTACACTTCCATATAGTGAGAGTGAAAACAATTTAAAGAGTAAAACAAAACTAAGTGAAAGTATTGACCTTTTTACAACAAAACTAAGTGAAAGCTCTTTGTTGAATTCCATCAAACTTCACAGCTTGCAAGTCCTTTCTACTTCAACTTTAATCTTTCCAGTTCAAAAACACTGCCTTATAAATTATAACATTATTGCTTCAGTATCTTTCCATTCTGGAACAAAACTGAGTTTTGCACCACTTTGTGAACAGGTGGTGATTTACTAAATGGTAACAGTGCTCAAGTAATCCTTCCAAAAAATCCCCCTCTCCATTACAGTGGAATCATGACCAAGCACACAGCCCTGATCAACACAAAGGTACATATTTGCTGCAGAACAGCTCCACTAACCACGCTAGCAATCCACCATTTTAGAGACTTGAAGACTCAACCAGTTAAACACTGGATAAGGTCAAATATTATTGATTGTAGATTCGAGTGAAACTCTATTTGTTGTTTTTCCTTCTTTTGATTTTTTCTTGTAATCCATGTGTTATTTCCTTAAAAATACATGGGTTTTGTCTGTGGCTACCCTTAAGTAACAATAGAATACGAGTGGTCTCACAGAACAACACAACAATGCATTGACTTTAAGATCAATACTGTTACAAAACCTTGGAGATAGAAAAATAAAGAAGAAAACATATTTTCCAGAAACCACTAATGGCCTAACTTCTACAGCTTTTAAACAGCAGGGTTTGATAGGCCTGTGAACTTTTCTAAAAAGTACCAGACAACAGTATCTTAGTAATTGGGCAATACTAACAAAAGCTAATTTCAAGCTGCCTCCATGGACAGTGGATAGGGAGTCTGAAACTGTATAAAAGGCATGAGTAAGGTGCTCTATAATGAATACCTTTCTGTGTCTTGAACAAGCTAATACCCTCCTACTGTCTAAGTCCTATTCTAATATGTACAAAGGTCTAAGACATCAACCATAGATTAAGTATGCTGCACATTGCCCTTTTATTCTTTGTTCTTTTGCTGCTGTGAAGTCTTCACTGAATAAAAAAAGTATCTTTCACAGTTTGAAAAGCAGAAATATTAAGTATTACAAAAAATACCCAAATGCAAAACTGTTTGCAGTAAAACCCACATTTACTATTCATCATTTTTCTAATCCTTTTATTCTTGGCCAAATTCACACACAAGGCAAATTTTTATGAATCATTTTTCCTATACACTCCTCTGGGACATCTTGTCTGCATAGTTAAGATCTTTGGTCTTCTCTTTAAGAAACCTTGTAGTATCACCAACATGTGGGTCCTATTTTAGACCTGCTAAAAAAAGGAATGAAAATATTCCTTCTCAGTTGGTAAGGAGAAGAGAAGGCTCAGAGGAGACCTTATCTGTCTCTACAGCTACCTGAAGGGAGGTTGTAGTGAGATGGTGGTCAGTCTCTTCTCCCAGGTTACCTGTGAGAGTGCTAGAGGAAATGATCTCAAGCTGCACAAGGGGAGGTTTAGATTGGACATCAAGCTGCCCAGGGAAGTAGTGGGGACACCACCCCTGATGGTTTTTAAAAGGTATATAGATGTGTACCTGGGGACATGGTATAGCGGCATGATGGTGATAGGCTGATGCTTGGACTTGAAGATCTTAGAGGTCTCTTCCAACTTTAATAATTCTGTGATTGTGAGATCACCTCTTTCTTTAGTTTTCTAATACCAATTTCTTTTACCCTTCTATCATTAATAAACTATTGTTTTCTACTGCATTTTTAAAATGCTAAAACTGGTCTCAGTCTCATATGCATTCTCATTTATCCACAGGTGGAATGATATTCTGGTGTATTTTTATCTATCTGTCTCCAGAAAGCTGAGAATAGAGACATGGAAATATCACATATTTGGAGAAATGCCACCTGGCACAAATAAGTCACTAGGTGGCTGAACATGATGAAGAGAAACAAATGGCTAAATAGAAAATCCACTTATTAGAATCCAGCAGTGCATCTAACTTCCACATTTAAGAGTGAAGCAAAATATTTGTCTTAGCTAATGGCTTTGATAGTGTTTAATGTGTTCTCTCTAGTTTCCCTGTCTCACTAATACAATCTGTTATAATTTGCTTGATGAAGTTTTACTTCTTTGGTTTTCAGTTTGGTTTGGGTTGGGGTTTTTTCCAACCCTTAACAAAAGAATTACAAAAGTTACATCCTGGTTTTATTAAACAAGACCCTGGTACTTTTTATGGGACTGTATAAACTGCCACAGACAATCCCTTTATACAATACTTTTAAAATTTACTTAAAGCTCACTATAAAATGGAAACTATCATAGCTTCTCCAATACAGTAGTGTCCTTTAATGTCATCTGTTCCTATGGCATACATGTCCTACCTACTGATGTATTTGTGTCAGACTTTACTATAGCTCAAACAGAAACAGAAGTGAGAAACCAATTACCTGAGCTAGCTTGAACAAAGCATAAATTTTATAACAGATGTGTTAGGTTTAATTGAAAATTTTCCATTAAAATGTGAGGGTTTTTTCCCAACAGGAAATAAAAGTCTTCATGATGGAACAGCTTCTAAACTTCTAAAAAGGAAGAAAGGTTATTGCAGGTGATAATTCAGTTAGGAAGGTCAAACTACAGAAAGGAGCATAAGGAATCTGCATTGCAGATCTTTTGATGTACCAGCACGTATTTCTGAATTAAAATACTTGATCCTTCACTAGAAAATATTTGGTTGGAAATATTTGTCCCTCAAAGGATTAATTTATTCTTCCAGACACCTTTTTTTCACTTTATTCCAAGGTACAATTTTAACTACGTGTAAAACCTGAATGACTTCTTCTTTACCACTTTTCTCTGGCTGCTCTTAACATAAAAGAATATGAAGAAGGAAAGTGAAACTAAAATCAACAAATTTGACATGACTGACAGTATTTGTAGAACTATGGTCTTATATTAGAGGTTTACCAGCAGTTCTAAATCTATGATGCCAATTTTCTAAATCTGAGGGTTTCTTTTTTTCTTAAAAAAGTAAAATTCTTTTACTTTTTAAAAGGACACCTCCCTACAATCATCAAAACATTTCCTGATTGCCATGAAAATTCTAGTGAGTTCATATGTAAAACAACAAACCAAACCAAAGTGATGATTTTTCCTTCTGCTAATTTTCCCAAAGAAAAATCCCCTTATCATGTGCTCTAAGTACATTACCAATTGCCTCTCCTTTAAATTAAAGGTTTTCCAAAACTGACTTATTCTATAGGATACGATGGACAAAAAAGGGAAAATTATAACCTTGATAGCTGTTATTTCTTGAAGTGCCACCATAACTTAATGAAGTTGTTTAAAAAAACCCCTCCTAACCTCTAAAGATTTAATAAGAATGAATTTCCACAACAGATAAGGCATCTTAAGAAAAAAAAAATCTAATAATTGCAATTTCAATGCACTTTTTACATAATTATCATTAGTGTTATAGCACCTACTGTGGTTTGTTATTGTTTAGGGGGATTAGGAAGATCATAATTTACAAGATGTAATTATTCCTACTAGAGTTATAGTTTAATATCAGTTAATTCTTTGGAAAGACTGTGCATGTCTTTGTGCCAGGGACAACAACTTAGGTTTTCCATCAGATTCTTAATTCTGTCCCAAAGCAATTCCAACATTCCCACTCCCTCCCTTTAGTTATTTCCTTTGGAGGAATGCATGCAAAATATTTTTTTTCTTTGTTATAGTCTGTAGCCCAGTGCCAGTTCTGAAGTTCTCAGTGATCTAAAATTGGCTTTGTTAAGGGAATCAGATGCATCAGTGGTAAACTTAATTCTGAAAGAACCCTGGTTAGAGTTATAGGACAGTAAGTACAGGAGAGTAAATGGAAGACACACAGACTGCAAACTAGCAATCTCTTAAAAAAACTGTAATCTGCAACAATTTATAGCAGCAGAGTATTTGGTTCACTGATTCAATCCAGGAGGAAAAAAAAACCAAAACCACAACATATCTCTGCAGAACTGTTTCTCCTTGGCTTAACTCATCAGGCACATTGTTTTACCCACTGTTATAAACAAAGACAAACTGCCTGTGCTTTATGTACAATCCTGAAACTCCATCTCATTTCAGCAATTTCATGGTTCATGTACTAGCTGAAGGAAAATTTCTCCCAAGAAGACTATGTGCATGAAGCTCTGCCAATCTCAAACATTTAAAATCCTCAGTCCAGCATCAAAATTCATGACAGCTTACAAAAATGAAAACCAAAACCAAAACCAAAACCAAACAACCAAACCAAACAAATACCCTTCCTATATTTGATTGTTTAGCTATGCCTTTTGCTTTCTTTCAGTTCTTAAGATAACTTTTCATTTCCAGGTTTCTTCCTGAGATCACAAGTATTTGTTTCTGTTTGTAAATAAGATTGTATGTTCTTTCACATTCCCATCATTCTGGACTTTTAAGTAAAATTTTAGTAAAAACATTTTAGTAAAAAAACTCTTCTAACCATACCAACGTGTAACCCTAAAGAAAATGGCCAGAAATAATGTATTTAAGGAAAATTTTCAACAGACTAGACATTTAAAGAAATATATGTCTGCAACATTCTACTGATTTATATACTGTTGCCTGAATTCATATCATCTAACGTGTCTTAGCAAAGTATGCCCAGAGAACAAAACAATGAGAAATGCTGAGCAGAATGACAATGAAGGTGGTCTACAGTTCTTTCACACGATGTTACAGAAATGTATATTCTCCTGCCTATAGTATTGCCAACTTAAGGCTTCTGTGCTATTGAACATTATGCAACTTGCTTTCCATGACAATAATTTATTATTCTTATTTGCTGGGCTTCCACTATTATTAAGAAAATAGCAGTTTTTCTAGTAAATGGCCTTACCATATAATTATCCAAGCCATGATTTCTTCTCATTTTTTTAATATGGCTGCTATATTATGCATAAGTGTTGTGCACTTCCATTAGCAGAATAACATCTCAGCTGATGGAGAATGTGTAGGCTCTTTAAATTGTACCTATGTTACTATGATGATTAACTATACTTCATCTTTTATAGAAAGAAAACTTTAAAAAAAATAAAGACAAAGGTATGCTGTTAAACACATATATAGATTTAAATACAATGAAACAAGATTACTATGATATTACATTATTATTGAAGGAAGTTAACACAGTTTTGAATGCCTAGAGTTCCATTCACATTTGTGTACTTTTAGTGAATTAATGACCTTAATTTAAAATGTAACATTAATAATTTGAGTATGTGATTGTAGAGACTGATCCACAAACAGAAGACAAGTATATGACCACTGTAATATTTCCCTATTTAATACTTCTCTAGTACAACAACATATTTGGCAATGTTTATAGTGCTACTTTTCTGTTTGTTTGATTTGTTTGTTTTGTTGTTTGGTTTTTTTCTTTTACCAGAAAAATTTAGTAACATACTTAAATTGACATGTCTGGGAGACTTTGCTAAATGTCATAACCAAACGACAAATGATGGTATTGGACAAAATTTCATTTGGTTTGTACATATTCAGTTTGTGTCATTATTAAAAGTATAATTAAAACAAAAATTCAATCTTATGTACACATTGTAATTAAATTGCTTTCAAAAATTATAGTTTTAATTGGAACATTACGAAATGACAATGTTAAGATCTCAGTTCTAAATGCTTCAGAATTTCATGTTGAGGAATATGCTTAACAACTTTTATTTTAAGGAATTGCTGATTAAAGAAAATAATAGTTATCAATTTGAAAAATGAAACAGTCATGTCTTTTAATTTGAAATCTTAATCTCTCACTTTTTAAACATTTATTATAATTTTCACCTAAAGGGTGTTCATGTTAACATATTCTGTAGAAAAAAAAAGCACAAAAATGTTGATAACATATGGAGTCGCATATTATTTCGCTACAAATCTGAGATAAATTCTCTTAAAAATTATTTTCTACTTCATTGGTAAAAATGAAGAGAGAAATAAATCCAATACATTGTCTACTACATATGTATATCAAAGACAACAAGAAACTCATTGCATTGAAAAGATGTCACTGAAGTCTGATTTTTCAGTAGGAGTAGTGAATGAAGAGATGATTGAAAAATCTTTAACTATTAGAATGAAAACTGGGTATAAATCTTGGCTCACAGTTCAGAATATTTTATTAGTAAACTGAATTATCATAGTGAAAATAGAATCATCATGGAATCAATTCTCTTAGGAGAAGAAAGCTAAGACAATATCAAAGGTAATAACATCAAATGCTTTAATATGTATGTGTGTTGTAAGAAAACGATATACTGTCAAGTGCATTATGTCTGAAGTGTTACTCATGGGCAAGAATTCAAGCAGAGTCCATAGGCTGGTGATCTCTTATGGGCAGGAGCACAGCACCCTGACAAACTTTCAGTGGATATTCCTGCATACTAATCAAGGAACAATTACCAAAGTAAAGTTTGTTTAAAAACACAAACTCTCTAACTCATTCCATGAAATAGACACCTTCTTGAGAAAGCCATAACATCACAGCACTTTAAGAAACTTCCAGATGTCCTCTTATGCACTACTTTCTGCAGGTAGAAACAGGTGTATTTATGCCTTTCCTGACAGAGGTCTGCCCCACCTGCTTTCACAGCCTGTCAATGACATAGACTTTGTTATCTACTCAAATAAATTCTTTAAGCATGCATCCTTACCCATACTGCTGGAAGATTTTTTTTTTTCTATTACATAATATAAAACTTCTTTGCTATGTTATGCTTTGTCTTTTCACTGTCTACAGACTTCACAGCAGTCTGTTGTATATTTTAAAATGTTCATACCCCTTTGTCATTTCCCCCTTATGACAAGTCTAATTTCTACAGTATCTACAAGCAAATCCTTGTTTTGAAATCTCTCCTTGATCTCTTCTGTACTCTTTGCAAATGGTCTGCATCCTTCAAGTTAGGGTTCTGCTCAGAATGAACTGAAAGAGTTTATTTCTTTCCATGGACTATTAAGGGAGCCTAGGGTTATTAGCCTCCCAAGGATAAAGTTAATCTTTGTGAAGCACTGAAGTAAACAAATTGTATTTTGTAGTTTCTTGCTGGATGTCTGCAATGTAAGGACCATTGCTCCTAAAGTAGCTCCCTGACTGTTATTGTATGGTAAATGATGTGAATGACTTGTTGCTATATTTACAATACAGATGGTCTCAAAATCCACAGTGACATGGCTTTATTATGTGACTAGGTTTTTGAAGTGTGCTACTCAGCTATTTTATTAAACTTACCAAGTGGAATACTTCAGTTCAACAGATGGGAATCTTTAAGTCATGTTATGAATCAGAAAACACTCACTGGGTACAACCTATTGGAAGAAAAACTTCACTGAAAAATTGTCAAGCCCTGTATCTCAGAACATCTATCCATGCTGTTCTTTTCCATATTATTTTATTGAGAACACATTTGTGTGTGTATGTGTGTGCAACTCCATCTTGTGATCTAAACCAGAGTCGATTTTGGCTCTTCAGAATACTATTTTTATATCATCAAATTCTAAAGCTCCCTCATCTCTGGCTCTTAGGGAACACGTTGCCTCACAGGATTTATAGTGTCCTTTGTTGCTTCAGAAAAAATTTAGAAAGAAAATTGAAATCCAAAAGTAGAAGAAAATATGTTATTGCCTACAACTTATTATTTGCTTAATATTTTTGCCTATAGGTCAGTCAGTTTCAGAGGATCATGGATCTGTTATATCTACTCTGTTTTATGAATAGCTGCTAAGAAACACTGAACACACAGAAAGCATATCACCTTTGTCCTTCTCCAGGGCAGTTTGAAAGGCACCAATCAAAATACTTAGGCAATCTACAAAAACATATGACAGTTACATTTTTCCACATGTATAGCAAAGTCATCATTCATAGTAGTGAAAACGCAGTGTGTCCCTAAAAAAATAAAATAGTAATGCCCCTAGGAGTCCTTTCTAAATAACAATGAAAGTATTGTTTGCTATAAAATTGATGAGGAGGTTCTGTTCTCTCAGTACAGAACTCATGAAGATGAATTGCATTCAAAAGGAAACATCCAGAAGACCCAGCATGGAAGTATATGAACTCAGAATCACAACAGTGCAGTGAGAAGTCACCAGTAGTTCACCTTTTGCCAGCTGTCTATTGCAATAGGTTACCTGTGGTGACTATCTATCTCATGTTGGATAAAGGTTAATAAAAGCTAGGCACTCAATGGATTCAATATGAATTGTTCAGCTGACATCAGCAGCTATTGAATTTGGCCCTACAACAGAAAGGATTGTATGAGGGCATATTTCAGAGAGTTTTTTCTTTTATCATCTTTAAAAAAACATCACTGAGAACAACAGGGGTAAAGAGGCTCTTTTGTATATCTGGGTTAATAAAGCTGTAAAGTAATGTTGATAAAGCAAGAAAGCAGAAAACAGTGAAGCATGTTATTTCCTTGTAGCTGGTATTAGCTGGTATTAAAGGCAAGTTACAAATTCAGTAATACACACTTCTGTTTCAGTGCTTCAGCCAAGGTCATCCTATGCAAAACAGAACTTGCACTCCAGATGCTGAAAGCAGGAGAGTGTTTATTAATCTCAAGATGTGGTGTTTGTAAGGGGTTGTCACCTTCATGAATGCCATGGAGTAGATCTCACAGATCTCTTTATCAAATGTTGATTATAAAAACGGGTGCATTGTTATTGTACTTGACAGAGCATGCTTTTGACATTATATTTCAATGTAGCAGGTTCCATGAGCAATACTCATAAATCTGAACCAGAAAGGAAAGAAGACCAATCCAATCTTTCATAAATTTAAAACATATATTTCAAATTAACAATCTTGGGTGATTTGAAAATACACTGAAAACAGCCTTAACACATGTACTGGGATAGTACTCAAATTCACATAGGAGGAATCAAAGATAAAAGTGATTAATATGAATTGTAGATGCTGATATCATCCTCTCTAGCTATTTTTTTTCTTATATGCTTTATTTGTATTCTCAGGAAGCTTGATCCTAACACTTCAATCAATTATCCCAGCTTTATCAAAGTTGTTTGGTTTTTAAATTTTATTTATCATCTTTCAGCTGAAAAATCTTTGCTTGTAACACACCCAAAAGGGAAGCCAATTCTTTGATACAGTCTCTGATCAGAGGCTTTGAGAGCAAGTTGAGGAGAATTCATTCAAATGGGGTCCTACTCTGCTTTCTCAAATACTCAAGATCTTCTATATTCCTATGTTGGTGAACTGATGAGATAATCTACATAACAACATGCCCCCACTGTGTGTTTCTACTGAATCAATACAACTCTCAACCTACACAAAAGCATCACCAGCATGGACTAAGCAGATGGGACCTGCATCGTCACAATGAGTTTTTCAACTCATGTGAATAGTTGTGTGCTAATCTCATAATTTCACTCCTAGAGTCCTTTATTTGCTCCTAGTTTTGCATCTTAACAGTAAATGTGTGTAATTCAAACCAGTCTTTCTTCTACATAAATTGAAACACACTGCACAGGAATACAATGGTTTAAATTTAACAGATGAAAAAGAACTGTGCAGATTATTTTTTCCATAATAGTTATTAAAAATACCACTTCATAATCCCAGATTTGAGAGGATATCCACTTCAAACTTGAAAATAGTACTTATACACAGTTTGCAGCTTTGCTGTTGTTTCTTGCACTATGCCTCAGTGCTTAGACAGGATTCAAAACACTGGAATTGATAATTATAATTCTGCTCCCTCCTCCAGAAAGCTTACATCTCTTGAAGAAAGCTGTCAAGTTGTAGTAGATATTTTAATGCCTTTTACACTAAATCATCACTGAAGTATACTCAAAGTATCAGTCCTTTCACAGCTAGAATTGTTTTGTTATAATGGATGGCATATGTCCCTTTCAGCTTCCAAAGTCCAGTGTGTTGCCACCAGCTATATCCACAGTAGCAAGCAGTTTGGATCAACAGGAATGGTTTTGTAAACCACACCAGTTTGCACTAAGGCCCTTACAAAAGCTGCTGGATGGAGAAAGACAGGTATTCTGACTTACATTCTGTCTGCCCCCCGGACTGAACATTATTACCGTGTATGTTCCTGGAAGCTCCCCAAAGATCCAGTATTTGGTTCAGATGCCTAATCTCATTAGGGGTAAGAAATCATCTTGTGCATAACAGCCAGAGCTGTTATGAACACCCTCTGAAAGAGGTCTACCTTAAAACAGTATTGTTACACCAAAACTACTCTGCAGATCAAAACAATGAAGAAAAAAGCAAGGGAAACCCAGAAGATTTGGTTAAAATTAATACAAGTTATTCAAAATAAACTACTAATGCAGATATATCCACTGAAGAATGCATGGATTTTTTTCTTCATCCATGCAGAATAGAATTAATAATGATCTTGAAAAGTATTAATTGTAAGGCACTTCTAAGCTGAAGGTCTTGTGTGGTAGCATTAAAAATTTCACACTACTTCTGAGCAACTAGTCCAACATGATTAATCAGGACATCTTAATCATAGAATCATAGAATCATTTAGGTTCATTGAGTCCAACTGTTAAACTAACACTGCCAAGTCCACCGTTAAATCATATCCCTCAGCACCACATCCACATGTCTTTTAAATACCTTCAGGGATGGTGACTCCATCACTTCCCCAAGCAGCTCATTTCAACATCTGACAACCGTTTTGGCAAAGAAATTTTTCCTAATATCTAACCTAAATCTCCCCTGGTGCAATGTGAGGCACTTTCCTCTTGTCCTATTGTTTGTTACATGGAAGAAGAGATTGAACCCCACCTTGCTACAGCCTCCTTTCAGGTAGTTGTAGAGACAGGTCATCTTCCCTCAGCTTTCTTTTCTCTAGGGTAAACAACCACAGTTCCCTCATCCACTCCTCTTAAGACTTATGCTCTAGATCTTCACCTTATCAAGAGAAGTACTAAGTTTCAATGTATTTGATATAAGAGCAATATGCTGTATTTGTTTTCTCATATTTTCTAATATAGTCAATGGCACATTTCTTAAAAATATGAACCTCTGTCAGCTATGACCATTGATACTCTTTTCAGGAGAGCAAAAAAAGCATCCAAGAAGACTTCAGCAACAAAGCTTATTTTGAAGTGAGCAACTACTGGAAAACACAAATTAACATACAGCTCTGTGAGACTAAATTGTAAACACAAAATATACTTTGGATTGTTATTCTCATTCCTCTTTTGTTCGAGGCATTTAAAGGTATACAAATGTAAGAATGAAGTGGTAGATTTTGTTGAGAGAAAGAATACAAGCTTAATGTCATGCCCTAAATCAGACCAGGTCTTTCTCTCATGTTCTTATCCTTTACACACAGTGAGCCCCAAATATATGATGTGCTCATACCCTCACAAAGCACTGTAAGTCATTAAATCAAGTAGAGAGACCCCTCTTCTAAGTCCATCACAAGCTAAATGTTGACACCACTCTCTTGTGCTATTCAAAATGACTCTGCTCTTACACTCTTTAAAGTCACTCCATTAAGAAAAAAAAAACAACCAAACCTCTTTGTTAATGAGTATCATTGCTGTTTCTAAGAACTCTATATCCTTATACTCAGTTTCTAAATTTTTCCAGTCTAAATTTTCCTCAGATATATCTTTTCTTCTCCTAATATCAGTGGGGGTTGGGAGTGAGGTAGGGTCTTTTGCTTTTCAGGGGTTTGTTTGCTTGCTTGCTTGCTTTTTAAAATAAGATTAATGCAAATATAGAAGGATATAAAATTGTAAGATTTTCTTAAAGTCATCGAGAATGACTATGGTTTATGGAAAGCATAATGAAACAACTTAACTGATAACAATTGACAGGACAAAATACATCTGTAAAATTTTCAGATAGATTCAGAAAAATAAAACACATCACCCAGGAATTGTAAATAGCCAGACTACTATTTACATAATTAAAACATTCAATATTATAACCCCTTCACCTTTAAGACAGAAAGTGAACCAGATGCATTACTAGCCTCTGACATTCTAAACATATTTCCCCTGTATAAAAGCAGAGTTCACTGGAGCAAAATGTTATTAATTTCAGAAAAAATATTTCCTTCCCATTGTTATGAATTGCTAAGAATATTTATTTTATTTTATATTACTATATGTTCTGGAGATAATATTGTCATAAATCTAATCTGTTAGATGATCTCCATCACTACCAACGAACTAATTAAAGGTATTGCAGGAAAGCTAAAATATTAGTTGATATGAATATCATCTGAAGTCATAGCATCTCTTTCCTTGCAAGAACTTTACACAGATGGCAAAGGGAATATGTTTAAGGCTTTTATGGAAGTAATGATGAGTTCAGTCATCAACAGACTGAAATAGAATCTTCTTGCAGCAGGATTTTTTTTCCTAATGTTCATAAATTAAAGCATATATTTGAGCTATATGGGAAAATAATTAAGAATAGCTGCTTTCTGCCCAGCACATTAAATTGCTAAATTTTTTGACAGCTGGAGCTGAATTACTAGTGTACACTGAGACGTGAGCCGTATGGGAAGCAAAGTACATTTGCCAAATAAAGGATTAAAGTGAAAGTGGGGGAAAAAAATTCTCTGTCAGGGAATAAAATCTGCATGAAGGAAGACCAAACGGCAATATGTTGTTATAGCCTTCGAACATGTAATTTGCAGATTGATTTCCCTGCTCTCTTTGCATAGTAGATGTAAAGATTATGCTGAAATCTGGGAAAATTTGATTGTACATGTGCCAAAGCGAATTGAGAACTTAAGTCAAAAGCCTGCCCCTGTTCTAACAAATTCATAACGAGAAAATAGCCCTGCAAGGCATTTCTTTGTGAACACATCCAACTAATTTTGCAGCCATTCATTTTAGAGTGTAAGCATGCAGGAGGAGTCTCCCTCACTAATTCAGTTTGTTCTTGTAACATGACCAAATTTGTGTAGCTTTAGCCTTCTGTGATAGGCAGGAATGTCACAAATCTCCATATATTTTTCTTTTCTCTGTGCTGCAGCTCAATGCTGTTTGGTTGTGGTTTTTTAAGTACTCACTGACCCTATTTCTGGTTCATGTTTAGGAAGCCTGTGGCTGTTCCCACAGTAGAAGGTAGAATTACTGGAAACCCTTCCCACTCCTATCTCTGCACAAGAAACATTTCTCAAATGCCACCCATAATCTGCTTGATTGACAGATGTACCACCTCTGGAGCAAAACTCGCCACTTCTATTCCTCAGTCATCTCTGTTTATTTGGAGCGGTTGGCTTTCTCCCTTCAGATACTTGTCAACATTTCCGGAAGATGTTTTAACTCACACCCTGTCAGCTGACAAATCTAAAGAGGGAAAGGCTGACTAGCTGTGAAAGATGTGACTCCCAACTCCAGCAAGACTCAAAGCACTGGAAATCGAAACAAACCCCTTAAGAGCATATGTTACCCTACTTACAATGAAGTTTTTGTGACATCTTTTTAATTGCAACCATATGACAGTTGCTTGTAAGCCAGAGGCACTGAATATGAGTAAAAAGTCTCATGTGTAACACTAAGCTTTGAGTTTTCAAATGTACTTTCTAAACAGATGAGTAGCTTCACTTGTAGCACAAAAATAAATAAAACCCCAAAAGCTTTTTTCCAATATTTTAACTGTGCTGTTCTATAGAGTGGGTATATATGCAAGTCACTCCTGTCAGAAACTTATAAAATTCTGGCCAGCAACCAGACTTTTAAAAAACATACCATTAGCAGAATGCCTGTTTTGTGAGTAACTTGGATTGGTGGGAGCAAAATATACAGGATTTGGACAGAAGGCGGCTATGTGATGAATTATTTTTAATCATGTACATGACATTCCAAAATGCTTTGATTCTAATGCTAGTCTTAACTGTGCAGATGTTGAAGTAGTATTCCACCAGAAACCAGTGAGGTTAGTCCATGTTTCATCTAGACAAAATGAGAAATTATTCATATTCAGACCCTCAAACCTTCTTTCCTGTTTTCCTTTTCCTTAAAATATTCATATAATACAGCATAATACCAAAGAATGCACTTTTTTTTTTTTCACCTTCCTCTCTCCAACTATTTCTATATCTGAAAACAGTTTAAGGGGTATGGGTAACAGCTACCTAGCTGATTTATTTTGTAACATGGAGCTCCAGAGTGATTTGACTACACTTACACTGTCTGGGGTAAGAATTGAAAGACAGCTTTTCGTGACAGTGTTACGTGAAATCAGAGAGTTAGGTGACATGCTTAGATACATAATTTCAGCAGTGTGGCTAATTTAAAAACAAACAAACAAACAAAAATGACAAAAAACCCCACAAACACAAAACCCCTCATGTCTTACCTTTAAAAAAGCATAAATAATATTAAAGTATCAAACAGAAAACATTAAAGAAAATAGAGGCTAAAATATAAAGAATGTATGAAAATTAAAAGCCGTGTATACTAGATTAATTTCACTACAACTACTTGAGTTTAGCCCTGGCTATAATTTGGTCCCTTGGTCAGCAGAACACTTAAGTTATGTGTTTAAATCTGTTTCCATTTAGATAAGTACTTAAGCACATGCTTGTCTTCAAGCATGTGCTTTAAGATCCATTGACTTTTCTGAAACTTAAACACAAGCATAAAAGTGCAATTATGTAATTAAAGCTCTACATGGAACAGAGGTGCTTCCCTGAAAGGTGGCCTTTGCCATCTATTTGCAAGTCATTAAACTGAGAGAAGTCTAGAAATGAGAGTGTAGCATTGAATTGTATTGTTACTGCTACACATACTGGTAGGCCAATGTCTAAAAAGCAGAATAGAAAAGAAAACAACAGCTACTTAAATAGAATTTATGACATATTTAAACAACCACTTTTATCTGAGAGTCATGGTTAGGAAGAGGCTTCCTACATGATTGTGTTAAAGTCCCACAGGTTCCTAACTGCTTTCTTGTCTCTAGATTACTGTCTTCAGATTCCTGTCTGATTCTGTTCATCAGTTAGTATAGGCATGAATTAAATGATTCTCCTCCTTCTTTTGCCATGTTTAAGATACTTGACTTACCTGTTTCTTAATGGGTCTCAGGAAAGAACAAACCTGACAAAACTATTGCCTACCTCTTTGAAAAAACCTGCTAAAGTTTTGCATCCATCAATCTCTCAAAGATTAAAAAAAAAGAATACCAGCCTGAAACAACACAAAGGTAATGGAGATTATGGAAAGAATGCCCAGTGATTTTGAGAACAGTAAATGTAGGAAAGAAACTTCAGCAAGAACTAGGACTCAACAAGGACATGGTGTATTTTTGTAGGAAGGCAGACTAAAACATCTCAGCAACTGTTGGTCTTTCTAGAAATGTTTGTCAGTATCAAAATAGTTTAGAAATCTAATTTATTTGCATAAATTGATATTATTACTGCAGAAATTTATATTGTTCCCCTATCCAGAATCTGGTGACTAAACTTAATATCAATGCTTCAGGCAAGTGCCACATCTAAGAGCAAATACAGTAATAGGTGAGCATATGCTTAGGTAGTTCTGCACACTCAAATTTGAATCACTCTGCAGGTCCTATCTTCTGTTAGAAAAGAGCAAGCTAGCAGTTAATAAAATTCCCATGAGACACCTGACAAGATATCAAATAATAGGATGAATCTAAGCCTAATTATACATACAATCCTATTTGTAGACAACCCCTAATCCACTAAAAAAGCTTTGCTGAAAATAGGTTAACCACAAACTTAGTTTTCTTTCCCTTAAAATGTTAGATCTTCAGCACCTCATTCTCTGATTAAATAAGAATGCACCTTTTTCATATTTTCTTTCAAAAATTCTTACTGCAAAACTTACTTTCTATAAATGGATTTTTTTAAGAAAAGAGAAATTTTTAGTATAACCTTATAAAAGGCTCATAAGGCCCTTAAATAGATTGGTTTAAAACTCAGATTATTTTTTTTCTTGTTCTGTTACCCATATTCTAAATCTTATATTTACAAATGTGTTCTCACCTGGAGTAATCTATGGTGAAAACCATAAATAGACTGACTCCAGTGAATTTGGGCAGAACACTGAGCTAGACTGTCTGCTTCACACCCATTTGCTATGGTTCTGTGGATTAATTATGTGTAAAGGCTTCAGAGTAGAGATTTTTCCCATATTAACAGATCTTTTTAAAGCGGGGTAAAGAAAAAAACCCAAAACATCTAATCCAAAAGAGTTTATCTGGAGTATTTAATCAAAAATAGCTCTTCCTAAATTCAAATATTAAAAAAATTTCCCTATTATGAAATCTGTGAGAGGTGAACATCAATATTTAAAGAAAGGCTTGTGATATTTCAAATTTGCTCAAAGGCTTAATTTGGAAGTAGGGTACTTTATTGTTAACATTCACAAATTACCTCCATTGTGGTTTATTACTATTCACATCATCATTTCCTCATAATGAAAGCATCATGAACATCCATTTGTTGTCTTCCACAGAAAACAAAAGTTTCATAATGAAAAACAAAGTTTTACAGGCTTTTTTAAACTCTTCCTACCCACAATATAGACATGGCCTAAAGCATCACATAGTTTGAAGTAGTCTTAATTACTTTAGTTGCGAATTCAGTTGATAGCTTTCAGCCTAATAAGTTGTTTAAATAACAAACTCTCACCTATGAAGTGAGGTAAATATCTCTCTGTAACATATTATTGGCAAATTCCAGTCATGAAAAGTCTAACATATGCTATATGACATAGCACCTTGGCTACTATCTTACCTATTCAGAGACACATGTGTGCTTAAACACAAAAGTAAATGAAGTGCACAGACTGACAGATTTCTAGACAAAGTGAACTGTGGTTTGGAGAAGGAATCCATCTTAAATTAGTAAGATCTAATAAGAGTAACAGTGAGAGGACAAGAACACTTTGTCCATCCTCAAATACTTTGAATCCTAAAAATTCCCAAGGAAGTACCAAGCATATTGCCTCATTTCACTACATTCTGAAGTTCTTCTCAAAAAAATTTAACACTGATATTAATCCATCTAAAATACTGTAATGCAATCATCATCACATATATTCCTAACTGTACTGCACTCTCATCTGCATCTCCTAATTATTTTTACCCTTTTGCTCTTTTTCACTTTTCTTCTCCCAGAATCTCCTCTGGCATTTTACATAGAACACTAAAAATATGTGACTACTAGAGAAGCTGTCCTCCAGTAGTTAATTTGCTCTAGCACTGGAATTTCACTTGAAGGCAGAAATCTTATCTCTGATGCTCAAAACACAATTCAAAAAGAATGGAAAGGGACTTCCAATTGGAGAATGTCACTGAAGCTGTACAAAATATTTAAAATATACTAAAATTTAACTGGAAGTAATCCATACCATTGAGCCTAGCAGACATTTTTAACAAAATTTTGGATTCATTTAGGCTTCTGCTTAGGCTTTTGGGTGTTTATGAAATTACTGCTCAACACTTGCTGATTCACAAGAGCTTAATATGCAAAACACTATCAAATAACAATAAAATCTGTCTGAAACCTTTCAGAACTTTTTGCACAACCTTAGAAAGAAAAATTAGGTAAAAATCTGTTTGTAACATATTTTTGGCAAGTTCATACAATATCCAGCTACCTGCAATGATAGATAAATTGTTAAGGTCTACTGTTATATAAGATCAGTGAGAGCATAGCACTGGATTTAGTAGCATGTATTTTAAAGAATTCCCCACTGATTTGTTTGTCTAGCTCCTTTCTGAATCAGTTATCAGCTGCTGGCTCTTCTGGGTACATTCTTACATTTGCTTTTCTCTGTCATATACAGGCATGTCCAGTGAAGCCTGAGTCACTGCAAGTAACATCCACCATGTGTTGTTTGCTTTGGAATGATGATCCTTCCTTACCATGCCCTTGGTCACCATGTTCAATTGTTTTACCTGGTCTTAAATTAGACAGCACTTTTGGGCAGAAGCCATTTGTGTCTTCATGCTCATTATAACAATGCAAAAGGTAATGCAAATAGTCTGCATTAATCCAATATTACATTCCTCTAGTCTTACACTGGACTTACTTATGGTAAACTTACAGCAAAAAATAGAGTAATTGGTAGCAACACCAGTTCTTTAGAAGAGATAAAACATATCAAACTCTCTCTTCCTCCAGACATTTGCAAGTGTTTCAGATGCTGTTTCAAAGCAATATTAATAGTTCTATGAGTAATTGCTGCTGGAGGGAGACTGAAAATGGACTTTCCTAGGAAAAAAACTGCAAGTGATGTTACATTCTTTTTCTCTGTATAAGCAAAAGTGGTTAGATATTAAAAATATACTTCCCAAGAAAGCTGAATTGCACAGAAATAGTAATACTCATTCGAAATGTGTTTCTGGGCTATATTTTTAACTCCTCTTTATAGGAATGATTATGGAAATAATTTTGCTGAATAGCCTCAAGGAGAAAGTAGAGCACAAAACTGTATGTTTAAATTAAAATGCATTTAAACATGAAATATTGGAACTGTTGTCATTCACCACTTTGGCAATATAATAATATTTTATAAAGGCTTTTCAGATCCTCCAATAAAGGAATAATCATCTCTGAGTCATATAATAGTAGTTAACTCATAGAGTTCAGACGTAAGGATACTATGCTCCTTTCCTCTCTTATATTGAGAATAATATAGTTATTCTCAACTTTAAGATCTGACCAGTGTGCACCTCTGGTTTTCCTTTACATAATAATTTGGTTACAACTCAAGTATCCATGTTCTGCTGCAATTAATCTAAATATATGCTAATAAATAAGAGAGTAAAAAACCCCCAGAACTTCCACATTAGGAATAAACCACCTTCTTTGTCTAGCACTTAATTTATAGTGTGGTAATAAAATAAAACAAATTCCTGCTGTGCATGCACTTTACTGACATAGTTTACCACATGGCTTTGCAACAATTATACATCAATATTTCACTTGTGCCAGTCTCCTACTACTCAATTAAGGACATAAATTTGCATGGTTCAAAGTCTTTTCATGTGAAATACATAGACAGTAATTTTCCTAGAACAAAATGGTCCACACAGATCAAGATGGAACATACAGTGGTGAGGAATAGTTGAGCAGTTGAGGAAAGGCAGAAAACTAATATATGCTGTGCCAAATATCCAGTTTTGGTAAAGAGCCACCTGCAGAATTCTTTGTCAATAACATACCAATATATACATCTATCTGACCCCACTAGGTACAAGTAGCTCAAAAGGGTGAAAATAAATGACCAAAACCCCAAAAGACCTCCAAAATTATGAGTTCATATTACAAACAAACAAAAATAAAAGGGTAAAAGGTCTTCTCTGAGACATTTTTAATACAGAAAAGACAGCAGAACAAACCTTTAAGGTTTGTTAAGGTTGACTTAAACACCCTGAGACTATGCTTTGGTGCTGAGCTGGAAAGCACGAGAAAGCATGTGCTGCTGCTATTAACTCTTTTGCTCTCCAGTCTGGTCAGAACAAGAAACATCTGAACTGCCTACTGGGGATAGTCTCTGGTCTGCTCTGACTACTGGACTGTGCCCAGGAGCTGCTTGGAAAAGTCTTTTTTGGGCTGGGCCAAATCCATGCAGGAGATATATTTAACAATTTAACAATGTATACAATTCAGTTACAGTGACTGAAAACATTCCTTGGAGCTATTTTATTCAGTATAAATATAGCCTATGTTGTCACTAGAGATTTGCTATTGATAGTCAAATTATATGGAATGTATTTCAATGATGTTTATGAATGACAGTATAAAGCCTTAATATAAAAGACAAATCACTAAGGGAAGCACTGAACAGGTTTCACTTCTTATGCAGCAATTGCTTTTCACAATACAAAATAAGGAAAAAGCACCTGAAGCCTCTACTGATATAAAATGCACAAAGTAAACCTTTCTAAGTTTATTAAGTTATACAGTAAAAAATATATCTTATTTAAAATAATATATTAAATTATTTATTTAGTGTATTGATTATATCCTCAATATAATGAAGTTTAATTTAGAAATATGCATTTAAATCAACATTTTCTGAATTCCATATATCCTAAACTGTGTTTTTAGAAACAAACAAAAAGCACTTCATCTTTAGAGGCAATTACTTTAAGGCATAAAGTGACACACTAACAGCAAACATAGCAAATACAGCAACATATTTAAGTTTATAGGCCAGTGTCAGACATCTGAAGTAAAACACAATAAGTACAAATTTTATTGAATGATTAAAAACAACTCTTAAACTTCTATTTAAGAGAGAATTTATACACCAAACAAAAAAACTTTACTACATTATATCCATCTGTGAACACTTTATTTTTAGGGAGACTCCTGAGGTAGTGAAAAATCAAGACCAAGTATCTGATAAAAGTGAAAAATCAAGACCACATATCTGATAAAAGTAACACATTCCACAGTGTGGAATAGAACTATAACCAGAAGTTTTAATTAAAAAAAAAATAAAAATTGATTTGACTTCTTAACTCTGAACAAATATGTCCAAATCCAGAAACTCTCATTTATCTTATTCATTTTCCTCAAAGCAAAATAAAACAAAACTAACTCAATCTAAACCTACTTCTATATAAATATTTAATTATTCTCTTTGAAAAATCTTGTTTATTTTACATAAAAAATGTGAAAGCAACTTTTCTTTCTGCTGACAGAATAAAGAAAATTAACAAGACCTTAGCCAAATTGGTCTTTTGCAACTCTGCTATAGGACATGCAAAAATTCTATGTTGACCTCTTTTAATTTCCAGAAAATAAATGGGACAGCACATGTTCAATCAAAGTGATTATATTACCTGAGGCTTCCCCCTCAAATCTGCAACTGTTTGTTAGAAATAAGTGAAATGAGGTCACAAGGACGAACACAATGACATCCAGAGCTACAGAAACACTCCTGGATGTTCCCTCACTGACAAAGCTCTTGAGCTGGCAGATATCTCCTTTTGATCAAGTATTTTAATACCAGCAGATAAAATTTTTTTGGCCTGTAACTAACCAGACTTACTCTAGACATTTAAATCAGGGTCGAAAGCAGGTCCTGGGCATAGCACTTCTGCTGCACAAAAGAATCGAGCAAAGAATTCAAGTTGAAAAGGATCTCAGGAGGTCTTTAGTCCACCCTAGTGCTCAAAGCAGCATTAACTGTAAAATTAGTAAATATTGTTCAGAAATTTACTCAGTCAGCTGAAACTCTAGGGATGGAGACTGCAGACACCCCCAGGCAGTCTATTTCTGTGTTTGACTGTCTTCACAGTGAAAAAGTTTCGCTTTCTATCCATACATACTCGCTGCAAAATATACAGGGATAATTCTGCACCATTGGCTTAGGTAGACAATCTAGTCTCACTAGTATGCATGCAGAACACTGGTGTATCATGTGAACTCCATCCTTGGTGCGACAACACTTGCAGCTAGACAGAAGCTGTGCAGGCTCTATGCTCTCATGTCTTGAGACGAGATCATATGCATGACAAAAACAACACTTAAGAGTATTTGGAAATGAATAAATATACTTCATTCTGTGATCCAATGTACTATTATCTGCAACTGTTAGTATATCTCCTGAAATGAATGTGAAAAGAAAATAATTTTAAGAACAAGAGGAGACATTTCACTTTGTCAGAAATTAATGCACAGGAATGTTGAGGTATGATCCCCCTTTCTCTCTAGCTATTGAAAGTTACTCTTGTAAGGAGAGGTTGGCAGCTTAGTTGTAATTTTAAAGTTCTTTATAGATGACAAAAAGACCTTGTCAGCAACTAAATACTACTTTCAAGTATTTTAGCATGTACTAAAACTTTTTATGACACAGCTTCTAAATTAGAAAAATTTGATCGTGTATGTGCTCAGATTTCTGGCATCACTGAAAGATTACCTGACAGCAAAGAACCATGACAATTAATTTGACTATAAACACAACTTTTATCTAAAAACACCCCAAGGCAAAACAGAAGAAAAATGAAAAAGAATTGTGAAGACAAAATTGTGCTCAATTAACTGACTTCAAGTTGTGCTTTCAGGAAATAAAATTATTACATCCTGATTCAGTTAATTTTTCTGAGAAAAAAAAAAGTACAACTATAGACAAACGAACAAAGAAACTTCTAAAGATTTGTAGATACTGCAGGAATGGTAATGTTTGGGAAAAAACAAAAGTGTTTAGTTGTCTGAGGAATATTACATAGTTCAAAAATACTAAATTGTGTTCTTGCATGTTTCAGAAATCTTGTTAAGAAATAGCAGAAACAGTCTAAGGGAGAAAGTGGTATGGTGAGGGACTATTTTATTTTTCATCACAACATTAGATATCAAGTTGTTATGGTTTGGATTAGAACAGAATTAATTCTGTTCAGTAACTGTATTTTCTAAAAGATATTCCACCACCACATACATAGCACTGTTATTAGTTATTCCCCCCCCACACACACACACCTTGCCTGAGCTGACCCTTTAAGAAACCTGAAATTCCTGAGTTGAGGACACTGCAAACCCCCCTCCGGGGGGCTGGGAGGAGCCCTTAAACCCACCACACAAGTTATTACTTTCTTGTAGTTATCATTAAAGAATATTTGCAGTTTCTCTGAGCACTATCACCAGCCAAATGGGAAGAGTAGATCTCTTCTAAACTAAAAAAAAAATAAGAAGACTTTTTTGAAGAAGCTAGCAACTTTAATTAAACTATGTACTATTCTGTCTTGTAATATCACATGTCACTACTATGCTGAGCAAGTGTGAGGGACTGAATTGTAAACAAATTGTCTCAAAGCTTGTTTGCATAATATTTAACCAAAAACAGAACTACTGCAGCAAAGAAAGCACCAAGACTCTTAATGGTTTCCAGGGTGGGGAAGAACTGTTAAGTGCCATAACAGTTCCACACGCATCAAGGACACCTGGAGGTTATGGAGACAACCAACGAAATATCAGTTATGTTATGTATCCTGTGACCAACAGGATGCTACTGAGTTTTATGGTGGTGACTATCCTTGCTGCCTTCTTACCCAGGACAGCAGGGTAGCAGCAGCAACAAGAGACTGAAGCAGGATAAGGAAAATTTGTTTCCTATTCATACCCATCTCTCCAGCTACAGTGTTATCATGTTCAAAGCACAAAATTCTCTTTCCTCTGAACTTCCAACATTAGCCCTTCCGTGGCTCCTGCAAATACCCTTGTTCAAGACATCAGTATAGCAACTGCAGAACATAGAGAAGGTAAAATGCTGTATAAAACCATAAAATGTACTTTCTTGTCCTTCAGATCTGCACAAGGCTCTCCACTGATCTGAGGAGAAGCATGAAAAGAGACCCATATTCCCACATCTTATTCAGTCCTAGGCTGAATCTAGCCTTGTAACCCACAGAAAGTATCCTGTTTTGTAAAATACACTGAAACAAACAAACAAACTGGAAAACCTCTGTAATCCACATCATAACATTTTCTTCATGGTCCTCAGGATCTGCTATTACCTAGTTTCTACTCTGATGTGCCCACATAGAAACTTCTGGCTTTTAGGACAGCTGGGAAGGCCAGTTCTGTTCCACCCTGTTACTAAGGCAAACTGGAAACAAAATTTGTACTTGTGCCAAAACCATCAGTATCCTTCACTTAAGAGAAACCAACAATCTAAGGCAAGGTCAGAAGTAGAAATTTATTTCTTCTAAACAGAAAGACATTTCTTCTATGTAGAAATAAATGACTGAATGGAAAATAATTTGAAATACGACAAAATGTAGCACATTTAACTAGCCAGAACTTACCTAAAGAAAGTACAGTATAAGCCAGCTCAAAATCAACTCTCTGTTTACATTTATCTTCAACAAACTTCTCCTTTGTTTTATTATTTTCTTTCTTAGAGTTGAAAATTATCTACTTACAGTGACAATGTTATTAGGTAGATAATTATTCACTGATTTCAAATGGAGAAACATACTCACCAAATAGTACTCTGGAAATCTTACTCTGTATTAATGTACAACTGAACTGTGTTATGATATGTTGCCCTGTTCTTTGTAATGGAGAATTTGCAATTTATTCAAGTTACTGAACAAGTAGTCAAAACACTTGGAGATATCTGACTGCCCAGCAGGATCTTCTTACACAGAGAAAAATGATGACTATAACACAACAACAATAACAAAAACTGTAACTCCGAAATAACCACCCAGAAATAATCCACTTCAGTCTTCACAGATAATTGGCATAGCTTAACATAGTTACCGTGAGTTTGTCATAGTTTCAGTAGTATGACAGATGATGTGTATTTTCAAATTTGAATGTATAGAGACTGGAAAGGAGTAGTAATATTATATTAGGTACTATCAGATATAAAAAATAAATTTAGTAAAACCCCCATAGACATCTATTTTAAACAGAAGCAAATGCTTTATGACTTATGAGACAACTGGAATTGAATTCATTATAACAAAACTAAGAATGTACAGCTGAGCTACTCTCCATAGGCATCTTTTATAATGAATGAAAAATTAATTTATCTAGCATATGATTCATTTCTACCTTAAAAAGGTATCTGGAATAGGTCAAATGAATTATGTCCTAAAATAGACATATTTCTCTTAAACGTAAAAGTTAACCATCAGCCACCTCTGATGCAGATGTGTACACCATCGATGTCTAGGCAAGCCAGACAAAATGACTAGTTAAGAAACCAGCAGGTCAGTTATAAAAGCCCGTGTATTGAAAAAACTTGGTCAGATTATGCTTAGGTTTATCCACTGGTGCTTTTAAAATAAATAAATAAGTAAATAAATGCATAAGTTTAGTTTGAGAGTCCTTACTTCTTTCACTTCTCCTTGAGAATGAATTTGTGCTGCATAAACCTTTGACTAAATGTCTTACATGTCAATGTTTTAAACTGCTGTAGTTCCAAACTACCATCTAGCTTCCACTTTAAAATTGCAGTAAATTAAACAACAGTTCTTAAGTTGTCTCTAAGTGGCTATAATTAAATCTTCACTCCTAATGATGCAGTCCATTCCAAGGACAAATTCAATATGGTAAGAGGTGCAGGAAAGGAGAATTATAACAAAATCCTAAGGCTTGGCATACAGCCATGTGTAAAGGGCATACATTAGCACTTCAACCATTTCTGAAGGAATTACTGGAACAGAATCAGTCTGCAGACAGTATGGATGAGACATGCTAAGAGATACAAACACTTTTTCTTATTCTGGTCCTTGGTACCCCTACTATTATTTTTTTATCTTGTAAATAAATTCTTGCTTTGTCACAGGAAGCTTAGCTAAATTCTCCTTAATGTGCTTCATTCTCAAGCAAGGTATAGTTGTGCTAACAGATCAAAGGTAATCAATATTAGACTGTGTGCCCAAATCCAGGTATTAACACGTTTCCTGAGATTCCTCTACTTTTCTTGAAAGTTCTTATCCTTAACCCTTTTTAGATTGGTTATCATCAGGAAATCCAGAAAGCATCCTCTTGTTAAAATGACCAGGTTAAAACCATATAATAACTAAGGATAGGAAAGTAAGTTCTAACAGTGTATGTGAATAGAATAAATATCTTATTCTGAGACGATGTTGCCCCAAGCCAGAGATCACTAAAGAGGAAATAATCAATGACAAGCTTTGCATGAAATTACCATCACTTAGGTTGAACAATACAAATAATTGCAAAGGGACTTTTGAGAAAAGGAGTCAGTTTTACCAGAAGAAAAAAGAAGTGTGACATTTTGTGATGGAGAGGCACCTTGAAACAGAAAAGTGACAACAGAGCAACAGTCCAACATCACACTGTCAGAGGTTATCCCACCATCATTACCTCTTTCTGGGTCTAATGGGGTCTCCTTCCCATGTGACAGCATAGGCAGCTGTACTCCAGATAGAGGAATGACACTGTAAGTGTGCGACTTATGCTGGGACCCACATCTCAGAGTACCGGTGTGAGTCTTTTACACCAGCAATAGGTTGTAGGACTCAGCATGAGCACAGGTCACACATAAAGCCAGCACATTTGCAATCCCACTGGGAGATGTGTACCAGGAAAGGAACCCACACTCATGGATGAGATGGGGTATGCAGATAACCATTCGGTTGTGTGCATGCAGTTAGAGTTTCCTGAGCTTATTCAGGGACAATTAGAAGTGTGTAGGAGTATACTCCATTTTGTAGGTGTCCAGTATTATGCTTTATTCATTATATTGCTGACATTGATCCCAAATATACAGTTTACCAATCGGCCCATTCATTACATATAGTTCCAAAATCAATAAACCACTTTGATGCTGATGTGGTTTGACCCAAATGAGACAAATAAATATTCCCTGCCACATTTGTTGCATTTGCAATTTAGAATAATTGTAGCTGTGATAAAAACTTCTAATTAATTCCCACCTATCACCTAACTTTTGCCCAATAAGGTCACTCAAGACAAAGTGTGAGTAGATACACAGCTGCATATTTGAGGGTTGTTATGTGAATGCAGTGTTTGGATACATTTTAACTAGTTTTAAAAGTATACAGAAAATTTTATCTTTTTTTTTTAATGAACCAGATGACTAGAAAGGCAAAGTAAATACTTTTGGAGAGGGTGAGTGGAGTCACTGCAGTGTAATCATAGAAAGGAATATATCTAAGAATAGAGAAGCTGCTGTGCTATTTCAGTCCCTTTTCTTCTTTCAAACCTGCATTTGACTTTGTAACACTAATTGGAGTATTGACTGACCATCTAAATGGTTGCCCTCATTGTTCTACTCTCACAAATTAACTAGTGAGTGCCTCCAGTTATCTAAATAAGGTGCTGATTGATTGTGTGGAAATAATTAATCAACCCAGAGCTGATATGATCTCCAGCCATGTCAGAACTTTCTTTTTTCATTATGCTTACTTAGTGCAGAATTTGAATTTACAGCCTGTGGCAAAAGGTAATGTTTTTTGAGAGGTTTCTACAAGTCAAATTACAAGGAGGAAGTCAGATTTCATTGTAATAAGACTTTAAATGAGTCCAATTACATTTCAGTTCTAACAGTTTTGTTTCAAATATTGTTCTGCCTGTCTGGCAGCGTTTAATAGAAGCGAACATTGAGTTTAGAGCACTGGGGAATAATATGCCAACTTTCCTGCCTTAAATCGGTGGAAGCAGGCGTCCTTAGCGGACAGGCACTTAAATGCATGTAATGCAGAAACTGAAATGCTGTTACAACTGTATTTCTCCTTAACGACAAGTAGACATAGTAAGCAATACAATGCCTTTTGCTGCAGCAACTCATTTATCATGAACAAGCTAACTGTTCTTCAGCCTTCACCCTTTCCTCCTCCCCACCATGCCTAAATGAAAAAGAAGGAGTAGCATACACTATTACTTAGTTCAGCAAAGTACGTTACACTCTCAATGATCACATAAAGTCCCCAAACTTCTGCACAGCATTTTAGCTAGGAAAGGTACAGCAGATCTAAATCATCTAATCCAGACTACTGCAATGACAAACGGTCACTACTTGTTAGTTTTTCTTGACACACTGTCTTGGTCCTAGCTGGCAGTTCATCACAGATTTTCTTACAGAGAACTGGAATTACCTAGCTTCTCCACAGAAACGAGACAAGAGGAGAAAGCTGTTAACAAAGCTATCATAATCTTATGACAACACAAGGAGGCTGAGAGCTAACCCACCTCCTTCTGCAGCGTAGAAGTGTGCTGTTTTCTCTGGTACAAGAAGTATACAAGAAGTATAGAGGCATGAGATCCTGACCTAGGCTAACATTAGGTGTTTACCCAAACTCTCATGATCTTTCACTACACTCAGCAACACACAGAATCACACAGAATCACAGAATATTAGGAGTTGGAAGGGACCTTGAAAGAACATCTAACCCAACCCACCCTGCCACAGCACGATTCCCTAGACCAGGTCACACAGAAGCGCGTCCAGATGGGTTTTGAATATCTCCATAGAAGGAGACTCCATAACCTCTCTGGGCAGTCTGTGCCAGTGCTCTGGCACCTGAACTGTGAAAAAATTTCTACGTGTATTCACACGGAATCTCCTATGCTTCAGCTTACAGCCATTGCCTCTTGTCCTGTCACTGGGCTTCACTGGGAAGAGCCTGACCCCATCCTCCCAACACACACCCTTCACATATTTAAAAGCATAGATGACCACCACTGACAAATGAAAATGAAACAAAAGCAACATTTAACTCATAAGTGAGAGTGGTTCCTAAATGTGTATACTTCAGCAACATTCATTCAGGTAACTTTGGTGGTGAATCGAGGCCCTAGAGCATTTTCTACAAAAGTGGTGGCAGAAACAAAAGCTCTGTTTTAATTGCATATGAATCAGCTTTAAGCTGATTTTTACATTGTTAAAAGAGAATAATTCACATCTTTCCTCCTGCATACAACAGAAAATTTATGCTTTTGCCCTTTGAATGCAGAAAGCATGTATTTGTAGTTAGGAAGAAATAGCTGCACATTGAGATATATTCCTATGTGAATATATCTGCAAAGTGTTTGACATTAAAACATAATTATAACAGGGTACTGTCACACAGAGTATTTGAAAGCAGTGCACTTAGTTTGCAATGATATATCTTTAATAGCCATTTAAGGTCTTCACCAAAAAGAACAGAACACAAATCTGTGGCACTACCCAAGTGGGAAAATAAATGGTCATCTTGTTTCACTCATAAATGAGCAACGTTGGCAGTGAACCATTATGGAGAAATTTATTGCCTTATTTCCAGTGGTAGACCATTATCAAATGCTACCAGATGCTCATCTCAGTTGACAATGTAATATTTGAAAATTCTAACAATGCTAGCTAGTTTTCCACATAACAAAAGAATAGTTTCTTCACCTCAAAACTGCTTATTCCAGGATATCACCCTATTTTGCAAGCAGGTCCATTTCCACTTTGAATGTAGGATTTCTTCAAAATAAACCAAGACTTACTGGAGGGTTTATTAACTGCTGCAGAAGATTATCCTGGTAGCTCTCCATAGCTTATTCCCAAGAGGGAGATAAATATCTGAAATGCAACATCACCAGTTACACTAGGAGTATTGAGTCTCTCATGAATGCATTATGTTTTAATCATTGTACAGAATTTTAATCAACTAAGTGTGCTTAAGGAAAATGAATAAACAAAATACCTTGAAAGAGTATAAAAATATTTATGTATATATTTAAAACAAACTTATTCTGAACAAAGCATAGCTACTTTTATATATATAAACAATACAAGCACAATTTCAATATCACAGTCTTAAGTTATGACTTAAATTTTAAACCGGCTGGTCAGTTTTGGCTTCTGCTTGCAGTTTGTATGGCTTTTTAAATGAGGCTTGATTAGAGTAAAGAAGCCTACCGCATTTGAAACAGCTATGCAGCGAATAGCTGTGCTTAGATAAGTAGATCAAGCCATGAGTCAGAATGTTGAATGACCATTTGGTATTGTAAATAATTAAAGGAATGCCATGCAGCAATTTATTACAAATGGATTTTTAAAAAGGAGTCACTAAGTACATATGAGTTCCTTGCTAGAAGATCTCACTGCTTCAGTCACTGAATTCAAATACCATCATTGAGATCCTGCTGGGAGAGCAGCATAGGTACTTTCTGGATGGCCTGTTTATTGCCATCTCTATTCTTACTGTGTAGGTATTCCTTGTTCTGTAGAAAATATTTGAAAAAGGTGTCTAGAAATAATGAGCTGAAAAGATTTGCTTAATACTAGATTTGAAATTGCAACTGCACTCCACATCAGAAAAAAAAGTTATTCTCATCAAAATAAAACTTAATTCACAATTCATTTACAGATCAGGCCTAAATATAAGCCTAATGATAGAGACTTTGATAAACATGCTTCAAAATGTATATCAACTTGATGCAGTTACATGAAGCATGTCCTTTTTATCTTCGCAGACCCCTGTCCTGCCCAGGCACAAGACACCCCAGAGCCTCATTGCTTTTAGTAGGATCACAGTTAGATGCAGAGAGACTCCTACTTAGGTTAAAGTCCTGTCTAACAGCCATGGTCATCACCTTATTTTAATGGTCATGGGGACTGCCAGTACTTCCATTCTTGTCAAGGTGTTATTACTCATAAAGAATCACTCCGATCTAAACATAGCACTTAGTGTTTTAGAACTGAATAGCATCTATTTATAGTATTTAAAATAATTTTTTTTAAAAATGAGACTTAGGTGCACTGAAGGAAGGGAGATAAGATCAGTTCCAAATTTCATCATCTTCCAAAACAAGAACCTACCATTTTCACAAGATAGGTGATTTCTTTAAACTACCACCACAGTTTATTTTGATATTTTGTCTGGATCTAGAAATTGCTGTCATCTCTCTTTTATTATGTGAACAAAGCAAATGTTTCAAGTACATTAACATCAAGAAGAATTGTCAGTTGCAG
The DNA here is from genome assembly GCA_013399015.1 of Galbula dea. NCBI lineage: Eukaryota > Metazoa > Chordata > Aves > Piciformes > Galbulidae > Galbula > Galbula dea. Next base: position 1,109,788 of record VWZX01007013.1, on the reverse strand, counting down.
TCAAGGTTTCATTGCTTTCGTAAGAAAAAACAATTTATTTCACAATACCTGACACAGACATTAATATTCAGGTTGAGTGTTTCAAGCTAGTGTTGCATGGCAAGAAGTTTATGTGTATTGCTTGAGACTGGGATTTATGTGTTCTGTATTTGAATGACCATGCTCATGACTTCATGAGTGGCTTACAGCAACTTATAAACAACAAAATTAATCTGCAGAATAATTCATTCTCCTGTGTAGAAATACAGCTTAAGAGTCCAGCCTTGCCAAAAAAAATACTTGCATACAAACAAATATACTTGCTTCAAGTCTCATGGTATTTGCATAATTGTATGTGAGAGGACACAGCTAGTCTGGAGATTCAGAAAACATAGCTGCTATATTAGCTAAGAACTAGAGAGCCTCTTAAGCTTTCTAGACACAAATTGTATTCAACAGATCCTCTTTCAATCACAGTATTTTATAACATCATACCTCATTTCATAGCATCCATACCTCTTTATCCTCTTCCTCACTATTTTGGGTTATTTTGACTTGGAGCATCCAGGGAACCAATGAACCATGGTTATGCATGTAAGGACATACAACTGCTAAAGTATTCTCTATTTCCATTAGGGTCATGGAATTTCCATTTTTTGCCAGGGGCTCACTGACCAGGATTATGTATGAGCACTAAAACAAATCCTATAAGGATAGCCTGTGATAGCCTCTTGGACAGACATTCTACTAAAATAAAAATATTGAGAATTCATATAAAATATTTCCTTACACATGCCCTAAAGATAATGCTAATGTGACATATGGACAGATAGGAACAGGAATGACAGGAAAATGGCTAAACTTATCAGTAGTTCCAGACATACAGAGTAAACAGTACTACTCTTGGTCTCAGAAGCAGGTAAAAAAAAAGCCCAGAAAACCAGTAATTCACAGTCATGATATATGCATAATATGGGCTTCACAGGAGGGAACTAAACCAGTAATAATATTAAATAAATATGATTACTTTGCTTTACCCTGGTGAAACCATATGTGGGAAATAAATTAGAGAACAATTAAGTGATTAGATAATGAGAGGATGATGACTATGCATGCATATAGCATGAAAAAATAATAGTAATATGTTGCTTATTGAGTATTTTTAAATGATTTATTATTAAATAACCATACGTAAATCTTTAAGTATTTAAATAATTAAATCTATATGTATGCATAGAACAGACTTTTTCCACTTGCTTAATTTTTAAACATGTGAACAGAGCAAGTTATTTCATATTTTTATTGATTTGTTTTACAGAAAGTAGTAAGAATTCATTAATCCATAACAATGTTGATGAAGGAATTTAATGAACAACTTATTAAAACCAAGTTTAACAAAAAATTCTAAGTTCTTTCACTAGTGAAACTAGACACTAGGCAAAGCTCTTTCAGTTTAGAGGATGCAATAGAATCACCTATAAAATAAAAGCACATTGTGTAATTTACTGCAGATGTAAACTGTCATCAAGCATACTAGAATTCGTTTCTATGAACCACACAGATTGTTCATTTTGTTTTTATATGAATATAGGTATTTTTCAATTGACTAGCCACTTGCCAACTGGACAACTAAGTTCCTTATTAGCCAAAAATTCTCCCCATCTTGTACAAAAAACCTGGCACTGGATCCTATGATTTCACAGTTCCTTGTCACTCTGACACTACTCACTCAATAGCCATTCAAAAACAGAATGAAAAAGAACAAAATAGAATCACAGAATCACAGAATCATTAAGGTTGAAAAAGACCTCTGAGATCATGGAGTCCAACACAACACTACTGTATCCACTGCTGAACCATGTCCCCATGCACCACATCTACATGTTTTTTGAACACTTCCAAAGACAGTGACTGTATCACCTCCCTGGACAATCTGTTCCAGTGCCTGATAACCCTTTCTGTGAAGAAAGTTTCCCTAATTTCCAATCTGAACCTCCCCTGGCACAACTTGAAGCCATTTTCTCTTGTCTTATTGCTCATTACCTGGGAAAAGAGACCAAGGCCAACCTTACTACCACCTCCTTTCAAGTAGCTGTAGAGAGTAAGTAGGTCCCCTCTGAGCCTCCTCTTCTCAGACTAAACAACCCCAGTTCCCTCAGCTGTGAGGCTGACACTTGTGCTCTAGACCCTAGAATGGTTAGAGTAGGAAAGGACTTTTAGAGGTCACCTTGTCCAACTCCCCACTGTGAACAGAGACTTCTATAATTTGATGAGGTTGCTCAGAGCCCTGTCCAACCTGACCTTGAATGTTTGCAGGGATGAGGCATCCACCACCTCTCAGGGCAACCTGTTCTGGCACTTCACCACCCTCATTGTGAAAAATTTCCTTCTAATATCTAATCTAAATCTCCCCTCCTTTAGTTTAAAACCATTAAGTCTTGTCCTTTCCCAATAGGCTTTGCTAAAATGATTGTCCCATTTTTCTTAAAGGCTCCCTTTAAGTACTTTAAGGCCCCTATAAGGTCCCCTCAGGGCCTTCTCTTCTCCAGACTGAACAACCTCAACTCTCTCAGTCTTTCCTCATAAGAGAGGTGTTTCATCCCTCTGATCATTTCTGTGACCCTCCTCTGGAGCCAATCCAACAGAGTCATGTCCTTCTTATGTTGAGGACTCCAGCGTTCAATGCAGTACTGCAGGTGAAGTCTCAATACTAAAGAAGTAGAATAGTAAAGACCAGCCTGTAACTGAAAGAAGGAAATGTTTTTTGTATATGCTCTAGAGAATTACTGTTTCATCAGATGAGAAACAGGTACATGTTCTTGGGGTACAGCTATTGGGAAAGAAGAAATGTTCTTTGGCATAATAATTGGCCATAGGTTGGTCTTAACTATGAAGTGCTGTATATTTTATTTGCAGCAACTTCAACAATAATTTAATGGTTAAGAGCCCCACAGAAAAGCAGTCATACTAGGAACTGAACATGCAATTTTGTTTTTATTTTCTGACATGCAAATCCATTCAGTTCCCACAGAAAGGTGGCCTGAGATATAGCTTCATTTCAAGATCCTTCTCTCTTCTACTTGGAGTAGCTTTTTGTTCTCTGACTGTTCAAGTGGGTCCTTTTTCCCCTGTGACCTCAGGCAGAGCTGCCAGATGATCCAGTCAATCCATTCCACTGCAGCTGGTGCCAGCTGTCACCACTGGCTAAATAAAGTCCTGATTTAGACAAATTATCGCTTTCCTTTTGCATATATAGTCATTGTCTTGGTTGTGCATCTCTGCTTAAAAGCAAATTGTCTCCTAACTCACTGTGATCTCAATAAGCAACGTGTACTGCCCATCAGTGTCAGTCTGTATGTGTTACTGACATGTTTTCAATTCCTGAACAAGGGACATTGACAAATTTGAATACACTTTTTGGCTGAAAACTGGTTTTTTGCTGCTGAAGAATAAATGAATGAGCTTCCAGAAAAAAAGCTCAGATTTCATGGTTTAATCTAATTCAGACTTACCACTATTAATATGCTATCATGAAAACAAATTGGCTTTGTAAAATATATTCTTTTTATACACTTTCAATACCTTCATGATTTTATATCCTTAAGATCATGCTGGTTTGATGAAGTGATGGTACATCAGGTGATTTATAGACAGACCACTTATAGTTATTCTTTATAACTACTATTACAAAATGTACCTGTATCTATTCCGGACACCTGTATACCATTGACAGCTAATAGATCAAAATAATATGTGCAAACACTTGATCTTCTTCAATACTTAACAGCCGTCAGGTTTTATATGTGTCATGAATTAAAAATCTTTTACAAGGCACAGCAGGAACATCAACCCTAAAATGATAGAAGGTCAAACCAATGACAAAGGTAAATCTGGATCTTATTAATGACTACTGTTTCTATTTCCCACATTCACCTTTTCTGTAGAAAAGTTAGGTTTACCTTTCTTGCTTCTCACATACAAGAAAATGAGCATGTTTTCTTTTCAAATTCAAACAGCAACAAAGATTTTAATTAGGTTACAAGCACAAAGCACATGAAACTGGAAACATGTTAGCTTGGCTGTCTGATTTTAAGCTGATTTTGTTGACACTGCATTTAAAAAAAGATTTTTTTTTCTGACTCATAGTAGAGCCTCATCTGAGAAAAAGTAAAGGAAACACAAATACATAGTGCCATACTATGATTTTGACAGTCACTTTATATCTCAGGTCTGCACTAATATATTCTCCACTGTTCCAAAATTTCAACAATGGGCTTTTCATAAAGGCATTCTTACAAAACATTGTAGACCCCTCATTCAAATAAATTCAAGCCAAGGCTTCCAAGGAAATCTTCTGGCCACAATTCATATGACCTACACACACCAGATAGAAGAAAAGACTGCCTAAAAAAGGAAATAAAAAGATCATGTCCCTCAGAAACAGACCAACCATTCAAATAAAAAATGAAATCCACAGTACTGCTACAACAGAAAAGACCATGTGTAAACAGTACTAGAGGCTAGAACCTTTCTGCTAAAGCAATGTCATACTACCATCTGACCTTCATACCTTCATCTCCAGTGTAAGGCATTATGCACAGTGCAATGTTTGAGGCTCTTACAGGACTAAGAAGGAAGAGGAAAAGAAGCAATTGGTATGCTCAGGCACAGCATAGGAAAAAGAGGGGAAAAAACTCAACACGAAACAAATAAAAAAAGAAAAAGAATCCCACCACCAACAAAAACCCCAAAAGCCAAATACCCAAACTGCTATAAAGCTATGTAAGAACACTGTGTTACAGCTCACTCTTGTCCTGCCTTCCCCCTCTAAGTGCACTCCCCTGCATATTAAACACTGGGTTCAGTAAGGGACACAGCTCTTTGGACTCTCTAATGGAGAAGCATCTTTTCATCATTCCAAGTACATTATATAACCGTGTAAGCAATGGAAGCCAATTCCATGGCTATGCCCTCAAGCATTGTTCCTCTAATGCAAACAGCCATGGAGAAATCTGCTGCTCTCTCACATGTGATCCAAATCTAGGGAAAATATAATTCAGGACTTTGCCACACATCACAGCCTTAACCATTTGATTATAACTTACTGATTTCACAGAAAATAAAAAGTTTTTCCCTGTACCTGGTTCCAAAGTAACCAAGCAAGCTCTTTACAGTCACAGCTGATCTTTTATATGAAAGTTTTAGTTTAACTCATTTTAGGCCAACAGTTTGGCTGAATATCTAACAAGATTCATATTGATATTTAGAAATAAAACAGACCTTTAAAGGGTTTGTATTTATTAGCTAACAGAGCAGAATTTTACTTGTCTGAACCTGCTGATCATCTACTGCAGCTTAAGTAACATTTTCAATAGTTATTTTGCAGGGCATTAAGCAATGTTTTGTTATGCCCTGGGAAACAAACAAACTAATAAAAACAAACAAAAAAACTTCATAAACCAACAAACCCAAAACCCTCCAAACACTATCCCCCCCTTCCCAATTAAAAAATGCTTTCAAGTATACTGTCAGCTAGCAAATACAGAGCAAAGACAAAGTGGCAAGGAATGAATTCTTAAGTAGCAATTTTTCTCCATACAAAAATCCCGGGGTGCAGGTTCACAGAAGATCCCTAAATTATGGACATGTCTTGGCATGAATAGTTTTTGAATGTATTTGCTTTTGCTTTATGCTATGGAGAGAAATTAATTGATTAAAAGTATGTGGATAACAATAACAATAAAATTTAGACACTAGTAAGAACAAATTACAAGCTGAGCACTCACCCTAATGGACAGACTGGTGCAGTCTGTCCACCTATGGAAAATATAGTGTATTGCAGTAAAGAGTAATTAGAGCATAAGAAACAGCAATGTCTGCTACTGCAGCTTTTGAGGTGTAAACACTCACAAAGGAAACACTATTTAATGTTTCCTGATATGAGGTGACTAAGATTTCTAGATTTGGTAATAAAAATACAGTTTCTCTCAGGCTGCTGTAACTGTTGGCAGTAAATGTTCATTATGGCTTGGTTGCTATCAAATCAGCAAAGTGCATAAATAAATCTTTAAGGTTAAAACTGTGGATAATATTTTGACACTTTCAGTTACACTGATGAGATTTTTAATGCCATTTGAATACTGAACCCATATGAGTTTTGCTGCCCAGATTAAATATCATTTTCATTTACAAATGCGAGGATTTAGCAGACCGAAGGGGTAGGATTTCTGCCAAACAACTTCACATGTCTAAGCTACAGAGGTGTCTGTATCTGAAGACAAGTCAGGCTCCTTTATAGTCATTTCAGAGACACAGAAAATTCCTGGATGTGATTCATCTCATCCTGAAGGGTATATCTAAACCAAGTTACATGAATTGTTCAAATGCCTATTTATCTACACTGACAATACAGAAAGTGACTGGAGGTGGACACCTACAGTTCAGAAGAAACTCATTCCAGATCTTTTATAACAGTGAAGATCTACCACAAAAGGAGTCAGCACTGAACACTGAACCTACCCAACATTTTTTCTGGCGTTAAAAGAGTCTCTTTGAGATTCCTCGACACTTTGAACACAGCTGTCATATGTCTCAAACATCTCAGTGCTAACAGTTTTTACAAAATCCCATATGGTTTTAATACCTTGCACAGGAGTTTTCCTAAAGCTAGCTAGGTAGAGATCTTCAAAGATGAAGTAATAGATAATCAGTAAAGAAATTGTACTTTTACACATACCCTCACTTTCAAGATAAAGGAGTCTAAACAGAGCATATGCAAGTGATCAGTTTTAGATTTCAACATTAGCTCCCAATCAGATGAAGAATATCAAAAAGCAGTAATGAAAAATAAAATGAGTTTTTCTTTAGCTTTTGTTCTCTTGTACTGGTTGAAAATCATAGCTTTATTTCTAAATTACATTATTAATTAAAAGAAAAGGTCAAAACCTTGAATGGCATAGTCAGCTTTTCAAAAATATAATCTTCATCTTGCCACATTGCATTCTTGTTTCAGTCACCTTTGACGTGCATGAAAAAATACAAAGATAGAAGGTATAAATCACAGAATCACAGAATATTAGGAGTCGGAAGGGACCTCAGAAGATCATCTAGTCCAACCCCCTGCCACAGCAGGATTAAGGACCCTCAAGATCATTGAGTCCAACCGATAGCCCTGCACTGCTTTTATCCCTAAATCATCCCCTGAAGAACCACATCTATCCTCTTCTTAAAAACCTCCAGGGATGGTGATTTCACCACCTCCCTGGGCAGCCCAGGCCAATATCCCACCACTCCTTCAGTAAAGAACGGTGAGGTACCGGAACAGGCTGCCCAGGGAGGTCATACTGATGACCTGCTAGTACTCCAAATACTGGTCAATGTATTTAAGAATTCACTAGGGGTTTTGGGGGTTTGTTTTGGTTTTGGTGTTTTGCTTCTTTTGGGTTTTTTTGGGTGTTGTTTCTTGTTTGGGTTTTTTTTTAATTAATTTGCTCTCTCTTTCCTTTCTTCTTCTTTTTAATTATTATTTCAGTTTTCTGGATAAGTTGCTTTAGTTTGAAATAATTAAACACAGGATTTCCAGAATAGTGGAGGTCTGGGCACACATGGAGACCAGTCAGGTGTCACAATTTTTCCCTAAGCTGCTTGCAGTGTGGGTCAGCAACTTCAGGACTGTGATACTGCTGAGTATGAAACTCGAAACTAGTTACTGGGAAGCTATAAATCACAACTACAATTTAGGCCCTACTAAAAAGATTAAGAAAAAGAAGCATGTGATGTTTTTGGCACTCACAGTGCAATAGGGACATTGCTTATAAAGGGAAAATTGTTAGAGCATTAAGGCTCTTTTTGCCAAGATAAACCCAGTACTGTAGTTTGTTTTACGGTTTATAAATTATCTGCTTTACGGTTTATAAAACCTGAAGAACGAAGTTGGGAAACACTGCAATCACATATAGCAGGGTTAGGCAAATACTTCAAAAGTTTCCAGAGCTGATGGGAAAAATGCTAAAAGAAAAGAAAGAGGGAAAAAATAACTACAGCAAAGAAATTCTGATATTGTTCTAAATCCTAAGTATGAGGCTATTTTTTTCAGTTTGCTGAAAGATATCTGAAAGCACCAAAACCAAAGTTTTATCTAGGTTTGTCTGTGTATATATAGATATATCTTTGTATAGAAAGCAGAAAAAAGTCAGTTTAATGCTAAAGATTGGATCAGCCTTAACAACAGTGATGCAACTGTTCAGTAGCACTATTGGAATACATAGATAAGAAGAAACAAACACAGAGTGTATCTGTACTCTTAAATAAATGAGACTAGAGAGCAAACTGGAGCACCAGCCATAGCGACTGCAGAAGCATTTGCAGCATTCTAACTAGCTCCTGCCAGGACTCAATCTCAGCACAGCTCACAGGGTCATTTGTGTCAGAGAACCTTCCTAAAATTCAGCATGGTTGTAACCATAGCAGTTTTGGATCCCTTCACCCTGTGCTGCTCTCTATCAGAACTATCCCCACAGGATAACACTGATAGCTTAAAAAAGCCTTGGTATCTTTTGGGACCTCATATGCCTACACCTGAAACACAACAGGCATCTTCTCTTTCATGATATAAAAATGTTGCTTTGATGGTTTGCAACACAGCCTTCATATCAGTTCAAAATATTCTGAACTGGTACTAATGCCTCATGCAGGAGTAATAGCAGAGGCTCTAAGGAAAGTGGAGTAAATAGAGCTAGTCTGTTCCAGAGGAACACACTCCCAAGACAGTCCCAAATAATGCAAGTACGAACCATGATGCAGCAGGTTTTTTTACACAGATAATGTCTTAGTTCATATTTGGGCATGTGATAGAGAATCCAGTTGTCCACAAGCATTAATAAAAGTACTACTCAATTTATGACTGACTATATTTACTATATAACTCTTTGGTAAAGTGAAAAAAAAAAATGAAACACATGAGATTTGGGATAACTGCACCTGGTTCACTAAGTAGTTTTAGGTTCTTATTTCAGACAAATAAATAGTCCTTCAGTTACCCTTCCTGACCAGTGGAAAAGGCTTGGCATAGCCCTATATATCTGCAGCCATGTAAAAGATTGCATAGTTAAATGCCTACATTTAGGTAAGATGCTTCTGAATCCTGTACAACTGAGAGCTTGAGAGAGCAAGAGAGTGTGAATATGTTAGAAGAAATGTAACAGAACAACAGAGGAGGACAAAATCTATGTTTGAAATGCTGAACAGTGCAGTAAGGTGTTGATAGTCTGTAGAAAAAAAATAGCCTTACAAGCCTGTTAAGTGAACTACTGTGATCTTTTTTCTCAACAGGTGGCTATGAGAAAAAATATATGCTTAGATGATAAATTGAAAGCAAGAGCATCTGCACAAAGGTCATGAAATGCTGTAAGAAATTTTAAAGAGTTTTTGTTCCATACACTTTTCTAATAAACCTGCTCTTCTCACTTTTGCTGGAAACCTATGAGGAACTTCAAGACCAGCAGTTTTTATACTCAGTTCCATGTATTGCAACATTATTACTTTTCCCTGCAACCTAAAACCCGTAAAAACTCAGCAAGCAGAAGCACTCAGGAAATTCAGAACATATATGTATGCAAGATTTTGATTTTTCAGGTAATGTTTAGATTGTATATCCTTCTATTTGTCACCCGTTTTGCATGTTTTATATTAACCTGAATATAGTCATTTAGATACGTCTAAGACCAATGAAACTGAAATGAATCACTGTATATCACAATTTGGCTTGCTTCCACAGGAAAAGATAACAGTCCTCCACCATAGAGTATTTCAAAGGATTATGGTTCTTCTGCTTAAAAAAAAATAAATAAAATAAATTTTAAAAAATTGTTGTAAAAAGAGGGCCTAAGGAAATACATAAAACCACACTTCAGTTTTTAGCTTCACATCACTGCACAAGAAGTGCTAAACCCTACTTTAGACAAGAAGAAAGGAGGAGGAAGATAATCCTACACAATTGATAAATTAATCTCCATGCTTTAAAAACTGTGTGCAATGAATGATTAAACAATAAAGCATTATATAATGAGTGTGTGTTGTGGGCGTGATGAGGGGGTGAACGAAAACTGCAGTAAGCACATTTGTGGAAACCAGGAGGAGTAAAAATAGCTATATCCCTATTCTTTGTCCCCATGACAGTGGTTTGATATCAAATAAAAGCCAGTAACTTCCCTCCTGAAATAGTCATTATGTGCACACAGATACATATTTCAGTACATATGAGATCAGATTTTCATGTTTATCCTATTATTGCTAGAAAAGGCAAATACCTCCCACAGAGCCAAGTTTTAAACATACAGTAGTATGTTTAAAATTGCAGTATGAGAGATAACCTTTATAAATATTATCAGAAACTGACTATAGGGCTTCTGATGAATTAAAAAGAATTGTTAAGCCTAATATCATGTTATCGTTTTCAAATACTATTGAAGCCTCATTGAGTTGAATGACTTTAACCTTAAATTTATTAGAGAATTTAAGGGAAAAGTCTTCAGGCTTGATTAGCCCTCAAATGCTTTCACTCTTAACTCTTACAGAGTTCAAGGGAGTTTCTCAGGTATGTCTAATGGAAAATATTGACCTTCAGTGCTACATTTTCAGACAGATTAAAATAGTGGCATGCATTTTGAGATATCTACCTACAAAGAATATACACCTGAAATAGCCAAGAAGAGATTAGTGAATATGCACTGTTAATCACTGAAAATCTCTGCAAAAAAGTTTATAAATTTTACACACCATTGAACATATTTTATAATTTGGCATCTTCTTTTGGCATTGTACTCTATACCACTTCAAAATATACTTCTAACTTCATGGCTTTATTGAATATGTTATAGGCAAATAGATTTTGCATTCTATTTTTATAGCCCTAAAGTAACTAATCTATCGTTTTTCCCAGGCACCATTCAGTCCCAATTCAATTGCTATGATTGTTGCACTTCTCAAGTACAGCCAGCAAGATTTTCTCTGAACTTTAAGATTGTGACATTCCTAATGTAAAATTCCATGATTCATAAGGCAGAGTGAAATGTGTTTCAGCTTTCCATAAAATAACCAGAAGTCTAATGAAAACAGATTCTTGAATATATACAGAACACAATTTTGGCAGACACGATTCACTTTACAAATGATATGAAGTGAAGTAGATTAACATGAATAATAAAAACTAAGAAACCCCCCCACAAACAAAATAAAACAAACAAAAAAACCCACTACCCCCCAAAAAAAACCCCCCAAAACCGTATTTAATTTGCAAAGAAGTTAATTCCATGTTCTAATGTTAGTAAAGGTCCTAGTTCAGTCTTATTTATTTCAGAAAGAGTTGCTTATTATTAATATCACATGATTTCTACATTATTCAATTCAAATTCTATAAGGCATAATAAATAATATAATACAGGAAAGTATATATCTTGATATCTACTCAAAATCAATCAACATAAAGAAAAATATGGAGAGTAAAACAATACTAACCCATATTAACACCTAATAAGATAATATTTACATTATGTAGTTTGGAAAAGACCTTTAAGATCAGCAAGTTCAACAGCAAACCTAACACTACCAAGTCCACCACTAAATCATACACCTCAGTACTACATCTACTTGTCTTTTAAATACCTCTAGGGATGGTAACTCAACCATTTCTCTGGACAGCCTGTCCAGTGTCTTTCAATGAAGAAATGTTTCCTAACATACAACCTGAACCTCCCCTGGTGCAACTTGAGGCTATTTCCTCTCATCCTACCTCTCACTGACTGCCATCACTGCTAGATAGATTCCTCAGGCTGCCAAAGCAAGAGGTGGAGCCTTTGTCATCAGCAGCCTCACTTGTCTTCCCCAGGGTGGAAGCAGAGGTATGTACAGGGGAATCTCAAGAGAAGAGTGATGGAGGGTTGCAGCTCAACTGCAGTTTTTGCAGAGAGTGACCACAAGGACCTGACACTGTTTTCAATGACTGCCAGTGGGATGGTGATAGAAGATCTAGAGGACAAGCACTGACACTAGACTCTTCAACCGGAAGGAGAACACCAGTTGTTCTCCTGATCCCTTAAAAAGTCATCCCAAGGCCCTGAACCCTCACTTGATCACCCCCAGACTTCCTGTTGCAACTTCATCACTGCCTACCTGAAAAATCAATAACGGGTAGTAATCTGAGGGCCACACCAGGGTAGGATTAACGATTTAATTAATACTGAGATTAAGCAAATTAAATCATTTAAAACCAGAGAAAATTCTAAATACACAAATGTCAGGTATCTCCCTTTATCTTGCAAATGTCACCCTTTATTTTGTAAGTGTTTGTAAACTTCTGAAGCATTCCTTCATCCACTGAGTTAATTATGAAGGACTTTAGGACAAGGGGTGAAGAGTGGAAGTGGATATTTTTGTGCCATCTTTAGTCAGCTGAAGGGGAAACAGGCACTTTTGTAATTGGGTCTCTCAACATTAAAAATTGACTGGAGAAGGTAACCTTGACTTACTATTTGTGACTGAAGTACTATGTATATTTGCAGTTCTGTAATTATAATTTCCTTTGGTGTTTAAGCATTGTGATAAGGACATATGTAACTCTCCTGAGTTCACAGAATACTTAGTCCAGAGATGACTTTCACCCTGGTTTATTTATCTTGCATTACTGTCTCATCTCCTGGGTGTAGGACCTCTACAGTTCCCTTGAAAGTGCATATAAAACTCTAGTTTTACAGAATTAAAGTATAGATATATCAGCAGAGATATGACAGATTTTCTATGCTTACACTTCGTGTTCTTCAATTTTTTTCTTCTTTTTTCTCTTAAAAAAAATAAAAGCCATCTAGTTAAGCAGCTTAGAATGCACTGATGTGAAAAATCCTTCCAAATTCAGTAATGATGTTTTCGTCTTTCTGCACATCTGCTCAAATTCTAAGTCACGATGAAGAACGTATAAAAATTCCAAGTCAGTGGGGGGGAGAGAGAGAGAGATTGAGAAAGAGAGAGAGAGAGAGACTGACTCACAAGTGTTAAAGTGCTGCTGAAGCAGTATTTCCACTACAGACTTTTTATGGCTAAAGAAATGTAGCAGTTATAGTTGCTATTTCCCAGTTAGAATGTGGAAATGCATGGGTGACAAATACAACCAAGGAGGCAGACTTGGCCTCTTTCCTGTAGCTTTTTATCTTTGTGCTTTGTTCAAACCTCACAGAGAACCCTGGGCCGTATCCTTTCTCTGTTGTTTAAGAAAGCCTTCAACTGATATCACTGTCTGCTCCTTTCTCTATTAAGGAATGTATATCATCCTAAATTTATACTCAATTCACAGACTATGATTGAAATTACAATGATGGGTTTGTAAAATGGGTATGTGTACTACTAAACAATGTGGTAGGGAATGAGATTCATAACAGCTAGATGCAAAGCCTGTGAAGATATAAAAAAGTCAGCTGATGATTAGATCAAATTTTCAACATTATTTCAAAATACAGCTATGTGAGAAGGTGCAGCACCATTCTGTTTATCCTGAGTTGGAAGTTAGTCTACATGCCATTTGTCCATGAAGTTTTCTTCTGACCTACAGCACTGCAGTGAGAGTGGACAGTGATGGAGGACCTTTCCACTTTACCTCAGGTATGTCTGAAGAACCTGAAGAACTCATGGAGTTTGGAAAATTGGTTCCCATAGGAATGGTTGTGGTCATCTTTTCCTTTTATTATTTTCACCTTTTTTATCATGCTTGACAATTTTTATTACAGAGTTTCTTTAGACACAGAGCAGGAAAGATGAGTATTTACTGTGCAAATAAGAGCAGAAATATTCTAAGAACATAAGATTCACTTTTCCCCTGGTATGATTCTTAGAGTGAAACAGAAAATACATATTTAAGATATCTTTCTCCACAGCCAATCTCAACAAGAACCCCAAAATCTCAGCATATATTTAATTTGTGAGGCAATAAAACACAATTAATAAATCATGTATACTGTTCACTATAACATCTAAACTGTAACATGAGAGTTTTTGCGTTAACTAGATTAAAAGCAGGAAGCAAACAAGTGATTCAAGATAAAACATAAATAAATAGCTAAAGATTTGATATGGGACAATGTTGAAATTATCAATTTAATTAATTCTTTCTAATACTGATCTCCCAAATTGATTTAAAATCTGCACAGGAATAGTATGCAAAATGTATTCAAATGCAAGAACTATGGTGGGATTAATGATATTTGCTTTTTCTGCAGAGAATGAGCATTCTTCAGAAGAACCAGTATGACACTAGAGTAGGAAGCAGCATAGCTTAAACTGTCTAAGATGCCATAAAGAGTAACAAACATTGAGTAAGGCACAACCACACAACCTGTTTTTGTTTAAAATATTGTTTTTCTCTAGAATTTTATATCTGATGTTGAAGTAATACATACTTTATTGAACAAGACAGTGTGATCATTAAACACCACTACTCAGAGAGATCGATGACAAAATGCATTGTTGCCTTATCTGCAAGGTAAAATAGTTTGATACATATGAAATGACACTGCAAATAAGAAAACTGTGGAATATAATTTAATGAGAGAGAAGCAGTGAAGAACATCTAAACCCATACTCGACAAATACCTTTATTTAAGCTAAACAGCTTTATTGCCCAGTTTACTCCCATGTCCTCATTCTCTATTTTCATTGTTAAACAAATGTCACTTCATAACTTGCTAGAGTAAACCAACATATTTTTTCCAAAAGAAAACCTGTGTATTGTTCTGAGAACAACTTCCTCCAGGGGTCATTTGTGCAGACATGGCTACATTGTGTCGTATTCCTTTGCCCTACACAGTCTTCTAACATACTTCCCATAGGCTGTGTACCTGCAACTCTTTCTGCCTGCCCTCAGGCCACATTAAATGAGAGGCCCACCTTGCACTCTGTTTTGTGCTTTAGAACTCTCATGCTGTTGATTGCAGCACACCCTTTGTATTATTTCAGACACCCTGAATTGAGAAAACTGTGCTTTGCCACAGGCATTGCAGAGAGCCAGGACCATGTGCCATGGATGCAGTGAGTTTGGTCTGAGAGGGTAGCCCTGAGCAATGCTCTGTATATGACTGACTCTGCACTGCTTGGCATGGGATCAGTCTCCTT
This sequence comes from Galbula dea, assembly GCA_013399015.1. Lineage (NCBI taxonomy): Eukaryota > Metazoa > Chordata > Aves > Piciformes > Galbulidae > Galbula > Galbula dea. The sequence continues at coordinate 1,094,656 of VWZX01007013.1, read as the reverse complement.
GTAATGGGTGCAGGTGAAATGAATTCAAGGTGAAAACAGCACTAGAAAGTATACCAGATTGCTGGTACCTGCTCTCTTTGTAATACTGCCATGAAAATCTTAAATCTCCCTTTAAATTCTGTTTAGTTTTAAATATTCACATTTGAACTCAACATCTTTGTAATTACCACCTCAGCTGTATGCACTTAGAGAAAGACAACAAAACAACACACACAAAAACCCCCCAAAATACACCAAGCATATAAAAAGCAAGGTGAACTTTTCTGCCCTGTAGCTGAGATCGTAGAATGTGTTGGAGATAATTTCACCACTGTCTATATTCCAAAGGTATGTGAGAGGAGTATGTCTATAAGCACATACATACATCAAGAAAGATTGTGCAAACTTACTTATCACATCCTCAAGGCACCTATAAAGCTATCAGCTAAGGGGGTCATGAAGTATATCAGGCCTGGTTTCTTGAGGCTCATTCACTTTTAGTAGCAGTGAAAGCCTCATCACTGAAGGAATGCTAAAACACAACATGCTGCAAAGAGACCCAATTTCATACCTTTAGAAGCAGCCTAGATATAAATTAACCTACTTTCCATAAGGGTATGTGTACTATTAGTTGTGTAGTTAGCTATAATGGAAGAGTATCAGACAGAATTAGAGATGATGATGAAAGCTTACAGTGTAAGTGTCTGATACCAGTCTGAATCTGCAAACAAAACCTAACTGGCATACCAACACCCCCAGGACAGAGACAGCATTCAGCATTAACAGAAGCATTTTTACTGCTCTGCTTTAGGCAGGGAAGCATGTCCTGACCATGAGTCTGTTGCTCAGTATCTGAAATGCTTTTTCTCACAGATAATGAGTGGCAGAAAACAAACTAAAAGAATAAAAGGATCGATGGCAAAAGTGAAACAAAACAACCAGAAAATAAACAGCATAAAGGTACACTAAATGATCTAGTGTCATCTACTAAACTGGAAACTCTAGGGACATGATCAGTCTCTTCAAATACCTTCAGGGTAATAATATATAAAAGAAATAAGGGATTTATTTAGTACAGAAAATGATAGGGACAGGGGGCATTGGCCAAAAGCAAAGAACAGAAAAGTAAAGGCAGTAAATAAGAAGAAGGTCTTAACTTTAAGATCAATTGGTTGCAGAAATGAGCTCCTTAAGGGCATTTGGTCAAGGTACTATCATTGCAGATGCCACAGTGAAAGCTAGATAAATCATTAGTTGCCATGATGTGACGTGGTTCTGTAAGAGGCTGAGTAGCTGCCCAGTCTGGTGTTTTTTAGCAGTATTATTGCACCAAAAATATCATACATACAGCTCACTTTGCCCTAGGTTTCATAATTTCATTGTAATGTGGATCTAAAAAAGACCAAACCTGGAAGAGACACTGTTAATTTCCATGTCCAGCTGTTTATGTTTTGAAAGTCTCAAGAATTAATTGTTATAGTTCTAGCATCTCATTTGGACACTGCTGAGATTTTAATTTTACACCAAGTTTTTATACATAAGAATGGAAATATTTGTCCACACCAACTAGATTGCTATTAACCACAAATCTCACTGTTTAAAAGTAACTTTTTGGAGCATGTCTTTTTTCTTAAGAAGTTAACTGTCTTTGACAAATTTTCATTTACATGTTTTCAAATGCTTTTGAGAGATGTGGCAAAGAATGACCACAGAAGTATAAACTATTAAGAAGCAGCATTAAGAAGGAAACCATTTTCTTAATTCATTAATGAAAATTTGTAGATGAGCCATTATTTAAACAATTTTTTTTTTTTTAATGAAACAAAGAGGAGGGAAATCTGAACCTGATGACATCCTAAATATCTTGTGTGTATTCCTTATTTAAAGAAAAGAACTGCAAAATTCTTTTGACATGAGCAAGATCAGGATTTCATTAAATTTCGTAGACATCAGCTCCCACAAGTACACAGAATGATAGGATTAAATAAACAAAAAATAGATTCTATAATGCTATGAATTTATGCTCCTAGCAACAACTAATCTATTATATCTGATAAGCTACTAAACAGATCTAACCAGCATTTACGTACTGTGCCTTTTTGCAGAAAGAAAGTGTAATTTCAAATGCACTTTCTTGGTTACAGTGATAGGAAATGACATGGGATAAGGATCAAATGAATGTGACCATATGCCAATCCATTACCACATAACAGCAAAGGTAACACATCTGCGTGCACTGTAACCGTGTTGTGTTAGTACGAAAGTAAAGCTCATTTACAGGTTCCGAAGAAACAAAGTCTGATCCTGGCAGCTAATAACTAACAGTACAATATCACAATACAACAGGGACAGCTAGGATCATTGAAGACCATGTTTGGGGATTTTTTGCAGAGATGATAGATGAGGTTTACTTTCTTTCTACTAGATATGTGGAGGTACACTGCCTTCAAAGCAGTATTTACTACTTCTCTCACTGTGCAGTATTTAAAATATAGCAAGAACCAATTTTTAATACTCTCAAATATTACATTATGACCACTTCTCAACAACAAGGTCATTTAGGAAGACCTGGAAAATAATGCGGTGCTAGGAGGTGGGGAGGTAAAGAAAAATACTACAGACACAGATCAACACTAGCAAGAATAATTTTTTAGGTTAAATTTTTCCAGATTAGTAAATCACTGAAAGAACTACAGTTTAATACTTTAATCTAGCCATCATGCCTGCTAGCCTCCTTTTATGATGATTCTAAACTATACACGGAATGATATACTTACTGTGAGCGTTCTCTGAAGTTGTACTGCATAAATTATCAACTTAGGTTGATAGCTGTCACACAGAAATAAAGATAAAGCACCATTTTTTAATTAATACATTTATTAAATGGAAATTAATAGATTATTAACTACATTAAAAGCTAACCTACAATTATCACAGTTTTAAAAGGCAAGTTAAATGTATAATCATTGATTAAAAGCATAATTCATTACTAGAAAGAGAATGTCAGATTTTTTTTTTCATTTGTAGTTCTTTAATTATAAAAGAATAGGTCAAATTATCTCTCTTTTCAATGGTGTTCATGTAAAAGTTACATGAAATTAACGTGCAATTAAAGAAGGATCTAATGCAATTTTAGCTTTGCAGGGCACTTATGTGGCTCCCAAGAGGATAAATTAAGGGAGTAAAAGCCAAGGGCTTTATGCCAGTCTGGAAACTGATTATTACTAAGTAGAAGAGTATTAGGCAACGAATAAACTAACAAAATGTGATTTTGTCATTTTTTTTATTCTAGTGGAATTCATCAAGAAAATTTGCATGAGAGCTGGCAGAGTTATTTGTCTTACATGACTGACCGATGCCGATTTATGTCGTACATAATATCATGCACATTTGCGTGAGCAGCTAAATCAAGCTTTAGGTGCTTACTTATTGTGGCTAGATCTCCACATCTGTCTGATGTGGGCACTAAATTTAAAGTACCTAGGGTTTTTCCTGTATGCATACATACCTTTAGGAGTTTCTGTTTCCTAGGAATTGTTATTTTTGGGTTTGCCCCTCAAATTTTTTTCCTCAGTTCAGTTGGCAGCACCAATATGGGTTGGAGAACTGTATGGAACATTCCCATTCCCTGACTGACTTCAGCACTCCTCCTCTTTGCCATTATATGTTTAAGAAAGATAAAATTAAGCTTGTTTCCTTATAAACATTGAATTCCTTATTTCTATTCAGATTGTTCTCAACTGTTACTTTTTACATGAAGACATGACAGAGGAACAACTAAAAATAATAATTTTAAAATTTAATATAAAACTCACAAATTTCCCAATAGTCAAAAAAATCAATGACATTTACACTGTCAGTGATTGAAAACATTTAAAGATCAGGCACTAAGACATTATGATTTTCCTTTAAAGGTTTATCTTACAGTTCTATGAGTCCAAAGAGCTGTATTCATAACCTTTAGATCCCTACATTTACACATCAGTGAAACATACTTTGCCAGAGAAGAAGTTAAACTAGAAACTGCCTCTTAAGGAAGGGATAGAGAAATCCATTAAGTCTCCGCTGGATTCGTTGGTGTTTCAGGGAATGTCAACAATTTAGCTTTTATTATTTGTGCCTGAAACAATTACAAGCTCGGTGATGTTTAGAATAGAACCTAGTGAACTGAAAATGCAAATCACAAAAGAACAATTTAAAAGAAAATATTTAAGGTAGTGTGAGTAAAATAGCATTAAAATACACATACAAATGCTTTAATCTCAAGGCTTCTTGAGTTCAGCTTCTATTTTATAAAGGGAAACTTCATCTCATTTGTGGGAAGAGGAGAATTAAGAAAGAAACACATTGGTGGAGGTTTTAATTCTTTACTTTGAAAAAGCAAATGAGTGTTTAACAGCCTTCCTTTGAAACCAATTATAAAATTAACTAAAAATGTGATTAGCTTCCTTTAACTCCTGCCACACAGATTTTAAACATTGCATTCTTCTTTTTCCTCCAGTTTTAAAGTCTAGTCATCTGTGTCTTCTGAATTCAAGGCTGAGAACATATTTGAACATGCCTTAGAAGGCAGCATCTGCTAGTCCTACTTTTTTCCAGCATAGGGATCAAAAAGAAATTGAAGAAAATGCACTTTGTGTATGGTAAGAGTATTTTTCACTTTTTCATTAACTTTAGACTTTCCACTGTTCATTTCTCTTTAATATCTTGCCTATCTGTATTACGAGATACAAAGAATCAAGCTTCCTTATTCAATTTCCTATTTCCTCTTTTTTCTTTTTATTATAGTCTTCTTTACTGTATTCCTCTTTTTATTGTATTTTTTTTTTAAATATTCCATAGGAGGGGTTATTGGGTTGTATTAGGTTGTGGTGTTTTGGTGTTTTTGGGTTTTTGTGTTGTTGGTTTTTTTTTTAAAGAATTACTGAAACACCATACTGCATAGGACAACAGCATCAATAAAACAGGAATACATCTAATTATTTTTGTTCTTACTTCTTGATAAAGTATTTGGCAAACCATAGACTCCAAAACATGAATATAAGAGCACCCAGTAGTACATAAGATTTTTTAGGATTGATATTTAAAACATATGTTCAAGGTCATGTGTTTACTGTAGCATACTCAGTGTCCATAAATATGCATATTATTTGAACCAGCTGAGATCCACAGCTCTCAAAACCAAGATTATCATGATGTTTGTAAGAGAACTATGCAATCAGACACTCCTTTCATTCCATTGTAATCTTGCAAATGGTCACACAAAAAATAATGGGAGGAACTTTTGAGTTGAATATTTTAGATGCAATTAAAAATTGTCCATGAGTTTTAGCTGTGGGTTGGTAATTGAAATGTTTTTGTATAAGAGGAAACTTAATGTTTTCCAGCTTGTTACTTCATCACTGATAATATTACAAGCTTTAAAAGAGCAACAAACAAATCTCTATATTCTTCTAGGGTAGACATAAAAAGACCCCAAACTATTGCAGTTGCAATGAAGAAGCTATTGAATGACTGTGTGGGAGGTTTTATCAAAGCCAGCAATATTCTGCACAAAGGTCTTATCATATACTTGCTTCTTGTATTATATTAATTGGTTTCTTATCACATTAGCCAACTCCCCTCTCCCTAATAGCATACAAAAGTGAATAATATGTTAAAATGTTGCTAATACTTTAAGACTTATTAACAACTTTCATGAGATTAGCTTCTTCCTTTTTTACCAGCAGAGTAAAGAGCTCATATCATATACTGTCAAGTACCTTTCATATCATTTTAGTTTAAGTGAAATTATTAAGACAAAAGGCAGGTCAAAAGTATGGTATGAAAGTCTCACTGATTAAGTAACTTCCTAAGTATACAGACTTACATTTTATTACACGATCACAGAAAGTGTTTCCACTGGCAATATTTTCCTCATAACATCAATATGATGATAGATGATTATGTTTCATATAACAGTGAAACGAAAGGCAGTCAGCATCCTCTCTTCACAGTACGGCCACTGTAATAACTTCCTGAAACATAACCATTGATATACAACTATTGCATCAAAGGATGATGATGTCCTTAGTCCTTTTCCTATATTTCCAGTTGGTTGCTCTCTGATAACTGACTACCATATTAGCATAGTATCTTAATTAAAGAATATATTGGTGGTGATAGAATCACTGATAAAGGATATAAACATGACTCTACAGTTAAGGTTTATTCATTTATATATGAAAAATATTCCAAGCTGAATTAACACAAATTTATAATGAAACAACCTTTTTGAAAAGATAGAAGCTGTCAAATTCCCTCACACAAACACATCTCTATTCATGAGGAAAGCTGAGGGGAAATTGCCAAAAAGGGAGTTCTCATAACTGAATACATAAGATGTCATCCTGTAATGCAAACAATGCATTATGCAAATGGCCTCCCATTCTCCCTGAGGGAACATGGTACCTTTTACCTCAATATCCAGGAGAGCATTGGAAGAGTGACCATAACACCAGCAAAACCAGATGAATATGAGAAACTTTGTATGCATCAGTCTCACTGTTTTATTACTGGGAATTAGCAGAATTTTAATAAAACTGTCTGCAACTGTTAGCAGCACTGCAATTTGACTAACAACAACTTTGGTTTTATCTTGACTAGGCAGTTCAAATATTGATTAAACAATCAGCAAATTCCTGGTGTTCCATAAAACACATTTCTTTAGTCAACACAAATTTCACAGAGGATAGCACATATCCACAGAAAAATTGTCTGTGGAATGCCTATTACACCTAGGATGTACGTCAGATTTATTTAGCTAAGCATAAGCTCAGTATAGTTACTCCTCTACCTATGACTGTATTCATGGAATGATCTGTATGCATTTTTTGAATCTACAGACAAGATTGTTATCTGCTATTATCTGCATTAGCATTGCAAGCCAGAAAAGGGTAAAATGAACCCAAAGATCGATCTCTATGGGCTGTAGATTTTTCTGAACATTTGGAAGAGATGGGAATGAATGGATGGAGAGACAGTCAGGGTTTTAACTTAGCTGTCACCCTGAGGTAGTGCAGATAAAAAAGCAATGTGTCAGATATCTGTAACTGGCATAGTTTATTTTCCTTTAGGAACAAGGATAGAAAAAACGACTGCTCTGATTTTCTAAAGCACAATCTGATCTCAGCTCCCTACTCCTGAATAGCAAGAATTGCACTTCCTTTTTTTTGAGGCAAAATTTCACTGCAGTATTTCTTCAGCAGAAGTTGTAATAGAGGTACAGTATTGCAGATCAAACTACAGCATTGAAAACTGTAGCAAGGACCCATTCTCTTAAGTTTCAGTTCTAAGTTTCAGCTATAGTAGGACAGATAAATCTTAGTAAGTAATAAACCACCTATGATTTCCTCCCTTTCGAATACATAATATTTGCATATGAAAGAGGGAACTGTGTCTCAACACATATTTTAGGCATGATTTCTATTACAGTGCCCCAGATTTCCTATTTAAATAAGTGTATAATGCCTTTGTTTCCTCCAGTTATATCAGGTTTGTTAATTTGGGGTTTAACATTTGTTTTCTAAGACAAATGCCTGGAAGATGTAACAGACACTGTATATTATTCCCCAGCAGTAAGCAGGAAATCAATGGATTAAAAAAAACTTCAGTAAGCAACCAAAACCCAAGCTCCCCCATATTAAAATAGACATAAAATAAGTGACTTCCCAATATATATTGGTAGAGATGCATTTAGAAAGAGATCAAGATGAGGATTAACATTATATAACCATGAAAAATAAGCATGTGACCTGTAGTCTTTCCACTGTGATATGAGAATATTTGTATTGACTATTACTATAGCTCCTGTTTTTAAGAAAGAAAGAGAACACATATGTAAATAAATGCCTATGTCTTCATAAGTACATATTTACCCATGTGTTATGTGGTTGAATAAATACATTCAATACAAAACCCCCTAACTTTGTTTTTAGTAGGCCTTGTTTATACTCATATTAGATCATAAAACAGGCGTAACAGTTAAGAGAGTGATTAAATGGCATAGATTTAGCTTTACAGACTTTTTCTAGAGTTACATATATTTCATTAAGAGAAAATTAAAGGTACAGGGTTTTTTTGCCTAAGCTTTTAGTCTGAACATTTCCCATCTGTACCACACCTTGTTCAAGTTAGTATGCTTGGCTACCCAGCCATTTTCTACTGCTAATCCAATCTCTCTGTAAAGTATTAGCATCATTTTGTGGTCTTGTTAGAGTTTCTCTGGGGGGGCTGAGTCTCCCTATCTCTTTCCATCCAAATGAACAGTCAGAAAGTCAGACCACAGAGACATGAGTATAATTATCTACTTGAAACAAAATCACAGTGTAGGTAACAAAGCTCATCAGGCTAGTTTCCTTTATAATCAATGGTGAAAAATAGCTGCTGTTAGCACAAAATTTATTTGATCTCTAAGGTATCTGCTTTATGGTAAGATGAATTATGCCTAGAACTGCCTGTAATCAGAATCTAGATAGGTAGCTCAGACATAGATGCTCCCTGTAAGATAAATACCATCCCTTTTTGTTCTCCAAGCGTAGCTACTTCATTTTTTTGGCATATTGATTTATATAAAATGAAGCATTTAGAGTGCTCACTCCTAATGCAGAATAAAGATCCTGTTCCAGTGCCTATTTAATAAAAAGCTCAAGGAGAGACAACCACAGTTAGACTGAGAGAAACCCAAACCAAAAGAGTCAATAAACGGATTTTGAGCAAAGGGGCAGGGGACCAGTGTGGATGAGCAAGGAGGTTCTACAAAAGCTCAAATGGAAGAAAGAAGTTTACAGTGTGTGGAAAAAGGGAATGACCACTCAGGATGAACATAAGAACATTTTCAGAGTATGCAGGGGTGCAACAAGGAAGGTTAAGGCCCTCTTGGAATTAAATCTGACAAAGGATGTGAAAGTCAACAAGAAAAGCTTCTTCAAGGACATCAGTAGGAAAAGGAAGACTAGGGAAAATGTGGTCCTGCTGCTGAATAGAGTGGGTGCTCTGGTGATGGAGGTCTTAGTTTTATCAAAAGGAAACAATAAAAGTTTAAAATATCTTAAAAGACTTAATTTCCCATTAAAAAAGGAGATTACAAAACATTTGAACAAAACAACGGTGTGCCACACAAGAAAGTTCAGTAACTTTTATGGATTCATCTTTGCCATTTGGAAGGTAAATTAAAAAAAAAATTTAAGTCCTTCAGCCAAACCTGTGGCAATAGAAACATGCCAAGGTTCTAGCTTGTCCCTCTGAGCATGATCAAAGCATTGGAGTTAACTATATAAATGAGAAGAGATAAATGTATTAACTGATATTTAAGGTGATTTTGACTACCAAGAAACAACATTAGAAGATTCTCACTCTGGTTCTGACTTGGCTTAGCATCAAAAGTGAACACAGAGCCATGCCAGCCACAGGTGCTGAACTCTAATTTAACTTTCATTATACTCCTCAGCACACTGTGGCCAAAAGCCTAGATCTGCCAAATCTTCAGCTGGAACAAAAAAGGATCTTAATTGGCCCCCAAGGGTGAAACAAAAAGAAAGAAGTCCTGGTTTATTTCCCATTGGGAGATTGAGAGTCTGGTATTAAAAAGTACAATGATGAGTTCCAGAGTCCCTTCATAGTTTTGGCTTCCAATGTATCAGTAGTACTTTTCATCCTCCAAATCATTAGACTCTGCAAAATGTTTCCTTCTTCATTTTTTATTTATAAAAAATCCAGGAAAATAACTGTTTATAGAGTCAATATTAATCCAGTCAAACAAACACACAAAAATAAAAAAAAAAACCCACAAAGCCCAAAAGCAAACCCCCAAATAACTCTTCTGTTAGTATGGCTTTGGTATGTTGCTACACTTATCCATTCCCTGTCATTACCAACAGCTTTCCATCCCAGCCTGATGTACAGAGAGAGCTATAAGCATCTGAAAAACAGAAGCATTTTTCTAACAGTATCTTGCAGCTCCTTACCATCCAGAAAACTACCTTTATTTGTGTTCAATTCCTGGATGCTATATAGCTGATATTGCAATCTGCTAATATCTGATTTTTGGAGAGCCAGTTGTACTTGTCTCATAACAAAACTCTTTTGCTCTCTGACACACTAAGAATTAATATTTAGCCTTGCTGAACCTTTCAGCCTGTACCAGAAACTTTAACATAAGCTCTCCAAATCTACATCCACCCAAGACTGGGAAGATTAACAATAATTCCTTTTGATCAGAATTACTCTGTTGGCCAGTGATGGTTTCCATAGTAATCAGGTAGCTGACAGAACTGAAGCAGATTTCATCAGGTGTAAAACAGCATTAGAATTATCCTGCACTTCTAATTATATCTTAGTAGGGCTGACTTTTACGTGTTGAAGCTCACAGGCATAAAAACATAGTTTTAACTATTGGAAAGCTTCCACAAGGAAAGAAATGTCCTCTTTTAATAGCTGGGGCTCTTGGGGGTGTTTTTTGGTTGATTGCTTTTTTTTCACGTAAGAAAGAGTGTTGTGAATTAGAGGATTTTAATACAAGAAATGAACAAAATACAAAGAGCTACAGCTAAGATGCACCTGCTGCATAGCACTGAGACTTTTAGTCAGTGTTTCATGTGCTAATGGGAGCAACTCATATTGCTGCAAGTCTTTGGAATTTCATGTCAGTATAAATCATGTCTTTTCAAAAACAGTAAGTTTAAATGTGAGGATAGGTGATTCCAGCAGCAAGGACAATCACATTTTCCAACTCATGCTGTAAACATTTGGGGTTGGGGGTTTTTGTGTATTTTTTTTTAATTTGGTTTTGGGTTTTTTGGTTTGTATTCTTTGATTATTTCTGTTTTGGTTTTGTTTTCCTCTTATTATTCCTGTTTCTTTCTTTAAAGAATAAGTCCTTGGGAAAATCCAATATGAGGTTTTTATTCCACAGTCCAGCTGGTTCCCTTGGTACAGTAGTAGTCAGTGTAAGATAAGCATGACAAATAAATATACATACCTTATTTTAGTGGCAAACTCAAGATTTGTTTGATGCATACTTAGAATATGAATTAAACTTGAAAAAAGGCAGCTAAAATTACTATATATGCCTACATTTAACACAGCACAGTTTAATTCAAAGAATGGCAATACATTTACAGTAAGTATTCCTGAAAGCTCTAGACAGATGTAGGAGTGAAAGAAGAGGGAAGAGGAAGGGAATAACCAAGTGCTCATTACGTGGAGTTTTAATGTGCAGGTGAGAAAGACATGGGATAAAGCTGATTGGAGAGAAAGAATGGATATTTGATGAGACACTAGGATAACAAATTTGGTGTCTCTGTCTACAACTTGTGTTTTTCAGTCTATAGGCCTTGGGTACACATCTGACTGCAAGCATTTTTATTACATGAACGGCTATAGCTGCACATGCTTAAAATCAGACTTATCTTTGAATAGTCAATAACAGGAAATGATAAAATGGAATGATAGAACGTCTTTTCCTTCTAGTAATGACTGTAGAAGTTGCCATGAAAGGACAGAAGAAAGATGTCAAAATATGGCAAATTATAAGTTTTCAAGTTTGATATCATATACAATTTTAAATTACTAAAATTCATGCCAGAGGTAACAGAGCAGGCCAGAATATAGTCAGAGGTCAGTTTCCTAAATTCCTGGAAATATAAACATGGAATATAAATGATGAATGAATGCACACCATGAACGTGCTCTACAGCCAGTAGATACCAGGTGATGGTCAGAGGTTTAAGCTGCATGGCTGCAGGCAGATGGGGGCAGGTGGAAGATTCTGCAGCAAGATTCCTCCAGTCCTAGACTTGTGGCTGCAGGGCTGCCAGATGCTCACTGCTCTGTGTGCTTGCAAGAAGGAGTCCAAAATCCTTGGCTTGTTTCATGTTTTTCAGCATTGCACTTAGAGTAAGGATTCTTGGAGCATTGGGGAATTCCTGCTGCAGACACAAGACTCCAGATCTGGAAATCTTCCTAATGTGATCTCAGATCTAAACCTCGAGGATGGTACATCCAGAGGCTATGACAATTTACAGAATCATTCTGATGATTGTTGAGAAGCAAGCATTGCTACTTCCATTTTCCAGGTCTAATTTTGCCTGGAGTTGTAGTCATTATTTACTATTAGTTTTATTAGTTTAATGTTTGAGAGATCTAGTCAAATTTGAGGACCTAAATGTGTCTAATAAAATGTAAGCATGGAATAAAAAATATCATGTGAAAAATAACGCTTTAGGACATGGCTTAGAAGACAGCTAAAAATGAATACTATAAAAATAGTAAGTTCACAAAAAAAAAAACAGAAGGAAAATGAAAGAGAACATTTCAGAATACTAACAGGTGTAAAGACTGGTAATAGGACTATGACCTTTCAGCTTCTGTCATACCATTAATTTATATGTGATCTAGTTCATTAATGTGTCCAAATGAGATATCATTGCTGACTGATAGCTATTCAGTCGCTTCTGAAAATTGATCCTATGGTTTCAGTCCACTCTTTGTTGTACAGATATCTGCATTACAATTGACATTCTTGTTGACAGCCATGAATAGAACAGAGGTGGAGAAAACCTGCAAAGAGATTTTGATTTCTTGCAGAAGTTTGTTTGGCTTTTCCAATATAGGATTTTGAATAATCTTTCAGAAGATATTCTTTGTAACTAATCTCAGATTGACAGTAGTCCTTTACTCAGTAGAAATGTGGTGCTCAGCAATATTTCAAGGAATACATGTAAAGGATGGAATTCTGCATTTAAATCATTTTCATTATTCAAAACTTACATTTTTAGATGTGTCATTCTTGCAAATGGCTATTCCAGTACTTATAATATTTCATAAATGCTTTTATGCTTGTAATAGATTATTCTGAAAGCAGCCTTTACTACTGAATAGTAATTACAGACAACCCTAACCTTCAGAATAAGCAGTCTCATTAAATTCAGTATTATTCCTAACACAGCTGTGGATAGTTGTAATCCTAAGTATCTTTCTGAGTCAGGGCAAAGCTACAGTAAAGTAATTTATATAAGATAAACTGAAAAGGCTATGGGGGGACCACTGTACACCAGATTTCAATGAAGGACACAATGTTTAACAAAAAGTAGTCACATGCCTACCACTCCATTTGTTTAAGAGGAAGGACTCAGAGCATGTAGCAAAGGAAATAAAATGAGTTCCAGTCTTGCCCTGTAATTTGCAAATGTTGGGTAATTAACAAATTAAGTTTAACGTTGCATGGGAAAGCACAGAAGAAGGACAAAATTGTAACATAATTAATATCACATTAGAGTAAAAATACTAAAGACCTGATTCTGCATTTATCGAAGGCAAAAGAAAAACACCATTATTTTTGATGCAGGCAAGATTGGTTCCCTTAAAAAACTGACATGTTTCCAAAATGCCTAAACATTGGGGTAGCTGCAGCAAAATGAAACAGATTGTTCAGTTGCTGCAAATAGAACTCAGCTAATAGTATCAGACGGAAACTCAATCATGTATTTATTAGTGTGAGACACAATGTACCTTAAGCTATACAAAATCCTCAAGGACCTCTGGATTGGAATAGTTTAAAAGTGAGGAAAATCTAGATTTATACTTTCTCCTATCCACTTAAAACAACTGAATTGTAACAGAAATATCCTGGGGAAATTCAAAAGAAATGATTCTATGTAAGAGTTATCTGACTAAATCTACAACTAAGACAGAATCCCTTGTAATCAGTTGAAAGTGGTATTTTTAGAGTATGATCTCATTTCACTACCAGGTAGGTATTTGTAATATATGAGTTGAATGTTATTCTAGAAAAGACTGCTTCTTTTCCATTAAATCCAGAGGTAATCTAGGTAACAAAGTAAAGTATGTCACCCTTGTTTAGGGTAGGAGCACCAATCTCTCATAGAATTGACTCATCATTACTGAAGATCTCTGAACGGGAACAGAAGACTCTGTCATTACTTGTATCATAAGTAACTTGGACTGAAAATGACAAATGATCCTTCTATGTCATTATTTCACACAGAAAATATCAGGAACCAAAGGCTTCTTTCATCTATCTGGTCTTTGTTCAGAAGAACGTTCCTTTCCACAGTGTAACCTTCAGCAAATTCAGTCTCCCACCAGCTGTTTGCATCAAGACAGGAAATATGCTAACCACTGAGCTTGCCTTACAGGCAAATTGTGCCTGATCAACCTGATTGCCTTCTATCATGAGAGAACTGGCTGCATGCATGAGAGGAGAGTGGTGTATATGGCATGTTTGACTTTAGCAAGGCATCTGTCAGAGTCTCTGATTTTATTCTTATAGCCAAATTCATGAGCTATGGACTGGATAAGTGGACAGTAAAGTAGGAGTAAAATTGGCTGAACTTTTGGTCTTAGAGTGGTGATAAGCAGTAAAAATAGCCAACTGGCAATATCACTGTGGCAAATATTGTTCAATGACATTATTAACAACCTGGAGGACAGGAAAGAGGACACTGTCAGCATATTTGCAGATGATACAAAATTTGAAGGAACAGATGATACGCTTGAGGGCAGGGCTGCTATTCAGAGGGACCTGGACAGGTGTAAGGAATGGGCTGACAGCAACATCATGAAGTTCAACAAAGTGTAAAATCCTGCATCTGGAAGGGAATAACCACATGCAATACTATAGGCTGGGGATGGCTAGATAGAAAGCAGCTTGACAGAAAAGTGTCTAAAGGTTCTGATGGACAAATTGAACATGAGTCAGCAGTGCACCTTTGCAGCAAAGACAGACAACTGCAATGTGGGATACACTCGCAGAAGTGTAGTCAGTAGGTCCAGGAAAGCAGTTATGAGACTAAATCGCCAGTGCTGTGTCTGGTTTTGGGCTCCCCAGCACAAGAAAGACACTGATACACGGAGTAGGTACAACAAAGGTCATCAAGGTGATGAGGAGGACGGAGCACAGGGTGTCCAAGGAGAGGGTGTCAGATTCTGCGAGGTCTTTCCAACCTTAAGAGGAGAGGGTTCAGGGAACAATTCATTATTGTTTTAACATACTTTGTGGGAGGGCACAGAGAAGATGGAGCCAGTCTTCTTTGAGACTGGTCTGGAGGCAACACACACAAGTTGGAGAATGGGAGTTTCTCCAGTGGGGCATTTTTACTATGAGAGTGGGTAAAAACTGGAAGACATTACCCTGAGGGACTGTGGAGTCTCCACAGGGACATCAAGACACTAAAAATGCAACTGAACATGTCCCTAAGCAACTCTAACTGGACTTTCTTTGAGTAGGGGTCAGACAGAGGAACTCCAATGATCTTTTCCAGCCAATAATGTTGTGTTTTCTATGAGTATAGCTTGCTCTGATGAAATACCATGAAGGTTTTTGCCATTAACTACATCTGGCAGAAGTAATACTGTAAGAAAAAAATCCCAGTCAAGTCTGTCCTTGGGTTAAGGGAAAAGAGTAATGCAGACAGTTTAAAAACATTAAAGTTAAATAGAAAAGGAAAATTTATATATGCTGGCTCTCAGCAATGTAGACAAATTCATATTTAGTTCAGATAAGGACACTTCAAAGATATTGGTTAAAGAAACATAAATGGAACTGAAGAAAAATAAACTTGACCAAGACTTAATGAACCAATGGAGTATGGTAGCCAAAGGGAAATTAATATTTGGAAATAGGGCTATGAAAAAAAAGAGTTATTTAAGGAAGTAACAGAAACATAGCAAGGGCTGTTTGTGGAGGCATCAATGTATTAGAAAGGATTAGTTCTTATGTGATTTTTGTTTCAAAGTAGCTGTCCATTCCAAAAAAAGCTAATAGATTTCTTCTAGAAGTACAACAATGTAATACTGTTTTAAGAAAAATACTTTCAAAATCTTGCCTTGCAGTGTGCCACTGCATGTCACACATTATTTAGTCTATTGTACAAACCTATTTTCAGATTCTATCATTTATCCAGCTTCCTGTCAGAGGACTACGAAGAAACTAAACAGTGAAGACAATCTCTTTAATGCAGTTTAGAAATAAATGTGTTTGTATATTAAGGATAAACTACAAGAGCATCTGTTCCTCTCAGTGAAACCTCTTGTTTAGTTTGTATATAAAATGGACACTAGGCATTTGAATAGGAATATGGTCTGCTTTTCTAAGAGCAACTACATGGATAGCCACTGAACTCAGTAATTTCAAAAATGATAGCTGCTTTTTGTTGTTATTAAGCACTTAAAAGAACCTGAAAACATTAAGGATTGTAAAAGCACTTTCATAATTCAATCTTTTACACAATTGAATAGTTACAGTTTCAAGATTAATATGGTTTTGTGTAACTCATAGGATGAAGCTGTGCTTTCTCTAGACTTTTTTCTTCCTTGAAACTGTCATCTTGAAGTACCTTCTAAAAAACAGTGTTGTTCACCATCCTTTTTATTTTTTTTCATTCACAATTCAATTAATAATCTGCAAAGGAAAAGTCCATATACCCTAGAATAATGACCCTCAGAAATTATGATGATTTTTTTCTTTCCCTTTCCCATTTTCTTTAGCTGTTGGTAAACCCTGGCAGGCAGATAACTACCATACAGACATTTGCCCTTTTTCTCCCACCCCCTAGTGGGATGAGGGAAGAGGAACGGCAGAATACAAGCAAGAAAACTTAAGTGTCTAGGAATTTTTGTTTGTTTGTTTTAAATCAAAGTTTAATAAATGAAGGATAAGTGGAAGAAGAGAGACAAAACCAGAACAAAACAAGTGATGCAAAAGCTATCATACACCCCCTCGCAAGGGTAGAGAGGTGTTCAGCAAGTTCCTGAGCAAAAGATGGCTAATCCTCCTAAAACTCTCCTCTTTTCCCTTTCAGTGCTAAGCATGACACTATATAGTATGGAGTATCTCTGGTTAGTTAGGGTTGTCTGTTTGTCAGATCCCAAATTATTGTACAACCTCCAGTCTTTACACTAGGGTGTCACAGTAAGAAACAGAGAAGGCCTTGGTGCTAACAAAGCTAGAGTATAGGCATCTTACCAGTGTTTTTGGTGAGAAATATAAAGCACAGCATCATATCAGCTGTTATAAAGAAAATTAACTCTATCATAGACAGGTATGTTTTAGAATCATTAAAATTGGAAAAGACTTTTAAGATCATAAAGTCCAATTGTCAACCCAGCACTGCTATGCCCAGTAACCCATGTCATAATGTGCAATATCTACACATTTTTTGACCAGTTCCAGTGATGGTAACTCCACCACTTCCCTTCACCAGCTTCAGTGCCCTTGTTTTGGACACAGTATTCAAGGTGCAGCCTCACCAGTGCCAAGTACAGGAGAGTGATCACTTCCCTAGTTCTGCTGGCCGCACTGTTTCTGATACAGACAGGATTCTGTTGGCCTTCTTGGCCCCCTGGGCACGCTGTTGGCTGGTGTTCAGATGGCTGTCAACCAGCAGCCCCAGGTCCTTATTCACTTTTCCTTCTTGCTTTATCCTTCCCTTCTCTCTGTTTCTGTCCCTTTCTTTCAAAACTGGCATTTCCAGCATGCTGTGATTTGTACTGTTTTGTTCTTAGTAATATAGTGTTATGCACATCATTATATTTCACTTCTGCATGCTAATAGTGCATATAATTTCTCTTCTTCAGGCCTCCTGAAGGCTGGCTCATTATGTTCTAAATATAAGCTTATAGGAACACACACTCCTATATCCAGCAGACAAGATCACTACAAAAACATTTGTGCACAGTTTATCACTCCAGTCTTTCCCAAAACTACTAGCTTACAAATATGAACACAGGCATTGCTATTGTGAAATAACAGCATAAATTGCAAATTAGTTCACGAAGAACTGGCCTTCACTCCTCCCAAAAAATAAGTTTTTTTATTATTGGAAAGGTACTGAATCAATGAAAATGTTGTATTTGTAATTGTTTCTGCAAAAACTGCAGCCTTCATATCAGTATCCTTCAGTTATGCCACTCAGATGATGTTACCTGAGGGTCACATGCAGAGTTCTCTATTCCTTTCATGCAGCTAAGACAGATGTATCAGAGTAAATTATAAATATTTTTTTTTAACCAGCTATAACTAAGTAATAAATAGCTGACCTCTCTTACCATAGAGCCAGAGGGCTTTAGACTTTTTAATAATTTTAGCCTTTAGGAATAAAGTGTAAAAAATTTGTATTTCAAAGATGGAAAATTTAGGCAAAGGCAGACCAAACACATAGTGCATGAAGTCCAGTGGAAACAGAAAGTACTTTAAGCAGGAAGAGCTCAGAAATCTGATTAGTATCCAGGTATTGACAGGTTTTGCCAGGAAAGCTTACAGCTGCCTGAAATTCTGCTATTGTACAGACCCAGGGGCTAACCCAGGGGCTACTTAATCCTGAACATTTCAGTATCTGTTTCACACTTGAAGCCCATTTGAAAGTCAGAACTGGACCTGTACTTGAAGTCCCTAAGGGACCTTATCTGATAGGCATGTCTGATAGATGAACAACACAGACTTCACTGTAGAGGCAGCTTCTGGCTAAAGTTTTTTGTGTTGTTTTTTTTGGGTTTGTTTCTGTTTTTAAATAGGGAAAATATCAGGTAGTGGTGAGAGGCACCCTTATTTTCAAGAAGAGAAGGAAAGAGAAGGGAAAAATCAAAATGTAACTGAATAACTTGGTTTGAGTTACCTCTCATCAGCTGAGCATGCAAAATTTGATGTTGTTTGAGCTATTAGCATGTCATAAAGAAGAGCTAAGGTTCACACCACAATTTCTGTGATTTTTTGTGTGAGAAAAACACTGTATGAGATGTATGTCCCTTAGCTTTACTCACCTAAAAGCTATATATCTATTACACATTGCTGCCTCTGACTCACTCTGTATCTAGTGAGGTATATGCAGAGAACAATTCTTTAATTTTGAGATAGCTGTCCAAAATATATTATTTCTCTGAACACTAATCTCAGGAGCAGAGAAGACTTTTTGTGTGGTAAGAAGGCCTTGATTCACTACTTACCTAAAGTGCTGCAAAATGCTTTAACATTACAGGGTAAAAATACTTACATTCAAGCAAACCTATACAATGATTAGAAGGCCATTCTTTAAGAGTTTAAGCAGATTTCAAAATGTTTTCTTTTTCCACTGAATCTTTTGCTTTTTGGAGGACAAAACTCCCTCTCTAAATGCAGATCATGTCATACTATTCTTCAATGAACTCTTCTAAGGCTTTGTTGACAGCATCTAGAAGTTTCCTACATCCAGTGAATAAGTTAAGTTCAGAAAAGCTTATACTCAATTATTAAAAAAAAAAAAAAAAATTCCTAGAAGGAAAAGATTTGAGGAATAATTAGAAGTGAATCCACCTCACCGCAGATGCTGAACACATGGTGATGTGATGAACTTGCAATATTCATCTAAAACTCAAGCATATTTGCAGCAAGGAATAGTCAATAATTCAGTAAGATATGCCTATGTTATCAGGTTAGGAGTATATTTTCTGTAGAATTACTGAGCATAAATAATGTTAAAACTAACTGGTATTAAAAGTAAATTAGGTAGTTAATTATTTCTTCTTTAAAACAAATCAAATACTTTCCTGAAAGAATTGGTTTCCATTCTTTCAATGTTTTGTTGATTTGTTTGAAGTCTCAAAGAAAGCCTTATTTCCATGCTGATCCCATGAAATCTTAATGCGAGGGATAAGAAAGCAAATCAAGGAAACAGCAGGGAATTATTTTTCATTCCCCTGTCACTTTGTCAACTCTGATAAGCATGTGAACTCATTCTAAAAGCAATTCCAAATCCAGGAAGTGTGAGTTCATTGACAGGAAATCACTAGGTTCAAAAGACAATGCACATGTGATATTTTTTTGTGTCTATCATCTGTCCTGCCACAACGTAGTCTTTTAGCTCTATACAACATGAGAGTTGGAGAGCTGACAGTGCAAGACTGACTCGTGGCATCCTCATTCCAAGAGACACAAAGCAGATGTTTCCAGCTACCACCAGAAATGCATATAGTAACAGTGCACTTAGCCCTTGCTTGTATGCTGAACATTTAAAAAGTGGTATCTTTCTGTTTCACACATAAAAATTCCAAAATGCATCAAATATGAACTATGAATGATATTTGGGGCTAAGTTGGATCAACTCTAATCATGCTGTACATATATTCATGCAATCATATCCAAAGGGAAGGATACATCTAATCTCTTCACAATTACAATAGAGGGGGTATTTGCAGCAGGCAGCCATTTTTATGGTCCCATTGGTTTATGTTTGTAGGATGTAACACTGTTACTTCAGTTATAATAGCTCTGCCTCTTTGTGACCTGGTTCCCTGAGGCTTAGCAGTCGCAGGAGGTTAATCTGGTTTTCTGATTTTTGATTTACTCCAAGTTCCAGTATCTTTACTTTTATGCAAGTTTCCTAGGGGCTGTGCACTGGAGTGGATACATGCACAATCTCTCATCCTCTTTAGCTCAAGCATAAACTCAGGACAAAATAAAAGCCTAGCTTTTACAAAGCACAGTTACTACAGCAAAATGAAGGTAGATTCACAAAGTCATCCAAAGTAAACAAAATTGGGGGTGGGGGTGGTGATGTGAGGGGAAGCAACCTGACAAACCAAACTGAAAAATTGTTGTGACTTGAAAATAGACATAAATTGCCTCTTTTGAATCTCTGAGGTTCTGAGAGCCAGCTTACAACCTTTCTTCCAAATATTTACTGAAAGAACTACAATTCAAAAACCTACCACTTATTTGGGAAGATTGGAGTTGGGGGATACCTCAGTCCCCACTAACACTACTATAACCTCAATGACGAATGAAATAGCTCCTGTACCTCAAGAAAATGCCTCTTGATAAAAAAGCCTAGGGCTACTTCACTCCCACCTTATAAAAAAATAATACTAAATGCCATTACACATAAAAGTATTCCCAGTGCCTGTCTTGTAACAAACACATAATAGCTTTTTGGGGTTTTGCTTTTTTTTCCCAAAGACTATGAACAAATAAAAGATCCTATTAACAGTTTGAAACTAAAATTGCATACACAGTAGGTACATATATATTTAAAAGAGGTATATTACCTTAAGTGTCATTTCATGTCCCAGAAGCCCACTTAAGTGACCATTTGGATGTCACTGGCTAGAGACATGTTTACTTTCCACAAACTATTATTTAGTTGGATTATCTGCAGGAATGATTTAGCTGATGATGAAATAAGTAGCCAATAAAATGGTCTATCTAGTATTTTATTAGGTGACCCGTTTAGCTGTATTGAGGGAAATTCTTTAATTCTTGACTATGATAAATGGAAAAGAAATTTAAATATAACTAGTAAATCTTCTATGAATTGATAAGCATTTTCAAGACAGCAATTACAATGAGGAATGTTATTTTTAGGTGTGTGTCACTCAAGATGATGTGGTTTTCTTTTTCCTCATGTGGTTATCATCCACTGATCTTCCTACACCACCACTTCTAAGACTTTCTCATTACTCCTTTGGCTTTTTTTTTTTGTTTGTTTCTCTTCTATTCTATATAAAATGCAATTTTCTGCACCTTATACGAAGGTATGTTAATAATGTTTGACTAAGCCAAGTGAATTATCGGTAGCTCAGATAAATGCATACATGATGCATTGTATTTGTTTCTCCTGCAAGTCCTCTAAACAAATTTGAGACAATCCCCTTTCCTCAAAAACAGTGAAGTAAGCTAGTCCAATTAGTGTCACTGGTTATCACTGCAATATTAATTTCCATTACCCACTCTTGCATGAGATGATATGGTGATGATACAAAATAGTGTTACAGTAAAATGTGTCGCCTAGCTGAAAACCTTGTTAAATGTAATAGTACTGCCAGTGAGGAAAAGTTTATTAAATAACACTGTGGTAATTGTTTGAATCAAGGGCAAGATAATTTTAATTTAAACAGAAAAATAAATATGATGATGAATTTATTTTCTATATCTTCCTCTCTCACAGTTCACTTGTGTGGGCTTTTCTTAAAGAAAGATAAACATGTACCTCAAAAAGAGAGTAATATTAAAGATAGTCAGAGCAAATTCGTTCTAACAGATGTGAAAAAGAACATATTTTCTTACCACTTACATAGTATCTTAATTACCACTTATACAGTCATCAGAAAGTTAATATTATTAAGACACTTTTTTAAAAAAAAGTTTAATAATATTTTAAAATAAATGTGAACTTTTGAAAGTCATACTTTTCTAAAAGAGTTTGATTTAACCTAAATTTCATGTGTAAACACTGGGCTGACTTGAATAGTAATTAAAGATACAAGCAGTTAGTGCTAGAAAAAGAGATTCAAAATGCATCAATGAATGTCTTTGTAAACAATCAGCTGTAAAAAAAAAAGTGTTTAGAAATGAATTAACTCTTAACATATTTGGTCTCCTTTATCCTTCCTCTCTGTTAATGAGGTTTTTCCTATGATGCTAACTTGAAAAAGAAGAACTTTCACTAATGCATCTGGATTTGCTCCTTTGGGATACACTGACTGAGTGCTACAGTTTCCCTAACTGTTGAAATAATTTCCTCTTCCTTGGTTAACAACAGCCTGTTTATTAATTTCCTACAAACAAAGTATTCTGTCTCTGATTGTTGGCTATTATGAATAACTTTAACTGAAGGTCATATTGGTTTGCAATGTAGTCCTTAGCAGAACTAAGCATACTAATAAGGACTAAGTATGCTAATATGTCTTTTTTACAGAGGCATTTTACATAAATGTCCCCAAGGTAGCAGGTACCTTGCTTCAAATATTCACCACAAATTCTAGTAATTAAATTGATAACAACAACACATTTCTTTCTTTATGATCTTCTTCTTCTGTCTTTTACACAAACAGGCCTTTTTTTTTTATGAGTGCACTTTAGGCCTAAGTATTTACATATGGCCAAACTACAAACATAAGGTGTTAGTTTTCCTCAGAATGTACTCTGTCCTGTTGTACTAGATTAAGAGGTCCTGTAACTGAATCTTCACACTATGTAATTGTTATGAAACAGTGTTTTAGAAAAATGAATACTTCATGGCTCATCTGGCTTATTAAACCTATGATCTGTATTTCTGGATCATGAATTTATCTAGAAAAATGTTATTTTTTTCCCCCTCTGACTAGTAAGNATCTTCACACTATGTAATTGTTATGAAACAGTGTTTTATTCTGCTAAAGAATTCGCAGAATTGAAAAATGAATACTTCGTGGCTCATCTGGCTTATTAATCCTATGATCTGTATTTCTGGATCATGAATTTATCTAAAAAAATGTTATTTTTTTCCCCCTCTGACTAGTAACCATACTATGCATTCAGACATATC
This sequence comes from Galbula dea, assembly GCA_013399015.1. Lineage (NCBI taxonomy): Eukaryota > Metazoa > Chordata > Aves > Piciformes > Galbulidae > Galbula > Galbula dea. Next base: position 1,071,344 of record VWZX01007013.1, on the reverse strand, counting down.
ACAATCAATAGTTGTTCTCAATAGAGATAACAAATCATGAGCTTTGTTTCTTAGAGAGAAGTAACGGCCATATGCAAAATGTCAATAAAACCATGGTCATACCTGAAGAAAGAAAACAAAAAAACCCCACAAAACCCAAACCAAACCAAAACAACCCAAAAATAAAACACCCAAACCCAACAAGATATTTTTTGTGTATATCTTTCAGTTAAACTGAACCAGAGACCACATACTCAATGTCAGAATCCCATTTTCCTGTCCTGCTATCTGCTGGCAGTGTCCCTGGAAGAACATGTTTAACTTTGCTGCTTAACCTTCACAGCGTTGCCTTACTGTATTGTCAGTAAACACAAGTCTTAAAGGATGTGCACTGCTGGAAGGATAGTTAAGTGCAGCATTAAGCAACTTTTCCTCAGTCTCAGTGTAATTGAAGGTGGGAGTGAATGGATCAAAAATGTATGTCTTAACTGGAAAAAATGAATTTAAAAAAAGATTGAGCAGAAATTAAAGATAAATAGTTGACAGGTAAAAGTCTTGTTTTGATGCAGATTTCTCCAAGTGGACTGCAACTCTAATTTATCTGACAGCCATAAAAACAAATGATTGTCATTTCTCAAGCCTCCTGTGGACTTAGTTTATTATTTCTTTGTATGATAACATCTCTCCACAGCTCGTAAGATTTTCTTACAAAACTGTGAGGAGACAAGCTATTGCCTGATATTACCTACATGCACAAAACAGTCAAAGAATTGAAAGATAGATGGAAATAGAGGTTAAATAAATTGTTCTAAGTCTTATAACAGTCAGTGGTAGATTTATTAAGAGAATTCAAGAATTCTTAGCCATAGTTCAGAGCTTTTACATTGTGCAACCAGTCCTTTTTACTGGATAAAAATGTTAGCAAAGACAGAGGGCTCTGTAGCCCTTATTTTACTGAGAATGGATGTTTTGCTTTGATGAAGACTGAAGGATCAAGAGGATACAATGATTCTCAAGGAAAATTAAAGTGTTCACAAACTCCACTCTCCTCTTGATAAAGAAGTTATGATCCTAATTTAAATAGCTAGGCATGTGAAAAAGAAATTGATCCCTCTGAAATTTTTGATCATTGTATAGATTGATGAAGCAATTGATTTATTGAAAGAAAACACAAACAAATGTCTTTGTAATACCTCCTCACACAATGGATTCACTCAAACATGTAGGTCAATGATATATTTTTCCTTCTACTTATAGAATATTGACAATTTTGATTTGCATTGGCAATATTGTAAAAGAGTTCTGTTTAATTGCACAGCCATGGAAGCATGAAAATACTTTGATAGCAGTCATTTGCCCATGGTGAAATTCATTGAAGGATTCAGAAGCTTGCATGCTTATAGAAAAAATTAATTTGTGCTCATCTGCCAGAGACACAGGAAGAATTCACCCATTTTAAAATACAGACCCTGATTTCTTTGTTTATGAACCCCAAAAGAAAACATACACTTAATTTCTGTGGTTTGGCTTTCATTCCACTTTTGTTTCTTTCCATCCTCCTGCTGAACAGGAGGTAAGAGACAAGTAAGTATTTATTTCATTTGAATTGAAAATGGCAATTATTGTATTCAACTGGCAATTGAATACAACAAACTCACATCAACATTAAAATATGACAAAAGTTTTATTCACACTGGAACATTATCTGAAGATCATTTGCATGGAGTAAACTGTGACTTGCTGGAAGTACTGCTCCATTTTGTACAGCAGATGAACAGCCAACATGCCTTCCCCCTAACACTGTCACATCTTATATGTACTAGAATTGCATTTCTTATATCAACTTAACAAAGAACTCACCTAGTATATACTCTCTTATGTAAGTCATGTTTGGCTCAGTATACTAATTCCACAAGAACTTTCTGAACTACCAACAATATCTGAATAGTCTGTTTCAGATGTTGACTTGTAACATCTACTGTCAACCCCCTGACATTTTATTTAGACTAATGCAGTAACAGAAGTGAAACTCATTACTGTAGCTAATAATAAGTAGAGAGTAGCAGGAGAACATCCTGATCTTCACATTTTTTTGCTGGAGAGTTTTCCCTGCTTCTCACTGACAATGCTGTCAGTACAAATTTAAGGTCCTGTTACATCCTGGGTAGAGGTGAATCAGTCTCCTTTAAGTGGCTGCCTGCATGGATGGGCTGACCTAGAGCAATTGATTCCATCCAGCTGAGCAACACAATAATGCACATGCTCAAAGGGCTCTACTTCAGGGAAGGTTGTGTGTCATGCCATTAAGTACAGCTGTCAGCAAGTACATAAGAGAAGAGAAGAACAGATGAAAAGGCAAATAAAGTAATTAATAGTATTCTGTATGACTGGAAGACAAAATACATGTTTTTTTGGTGATACCTCCACAGCTGTTCATACTGATAGATTCTGATATGATCAAAAGCTCTGTATTTTTAAAGTGGCAAGAAAAATCTAGGCTGTCTTTGTTCAGTTGTTGTTGTAGTTCTGACAGTTACTCTCTCAGTTTGAAATTAGCTCAGTGAAACTATACAACAGACTACAATTTACAGTAATAGAATTAGTGTACAGATGCATAGAGGTGTATCTAAACATTTTAAATTAATTACTGTGTCACTATCCAGAACTTTCAGTACAAGTTCATATCTCTCTTTGTGATCATAATATTGTCATCTAGCATAAAATTATTTCAGATATTCATATATTTAGTATTGCAACAATTAGTAAATATCTTTTTGTCGTATTTCAGTTTAAATTCTGTATCAAAAGAGGGAGGAGTGGTTGACACACCAGAAGGCTGTGCTGCCATTCAGCAAGACCTGGACAGGCTGGAGAGTTAGGCAAAGGGGAACCTAACAAAAATCATCAGGGTCCTGTACCTGGAGAGAAATAACCCCATGAACCAGTACAGGTTAGATGTTGACCTGGAAAACAGCTTTGCAGAGAAGAACCTTGGAGTCCTGGTTGACAGCAAATAACCGTAAGTCAGTAGTGTGTTATTGTAACCAAAAAGGCCAATGATATCCTGTGATGCATTAAGAAAAGTGTGACCAGCATGTCAAGGAAAGTTCTCCTTCCCCTCTATTCTGGACCAGTGAGGCCACATCTGCAGTAGTGTGTCCAGTTCTGTGTTCCCTTGTCCAACAGTCAGGGAAATACTGGAGACATTCCAGTGAAGGATTACAGAGATGATTAGGGGACAGGAGTATGTCTCTTACAAGAAAAGGCTGAGATACCTGAGGATCTTTATCCTGGAGAAGGGAAGTCTGAGAGGGGATTTTATTGATGCTTATAAATACCTAAAGGATGGGTGTCATAAGGATGAGGCCAGTCTCTTCAGTTGCACCCAGTCATAGGACAAGGGGAAATGGACAATGGGCACGACTTAGAAAACAGCAAGTTTCACCTCAACATGAGGGAAAATGTTTTTCCTTTGGGGGTGACTCAGCACTGGAACACGCTGCTGAGGAAGATTGTGGATTCTCCTTCTCTGGAGATGAGACTCAAAACCTGCCTGGAAACATTCCTGTGCAAACTGATCTACGTGAACTTGCTTTAGCAGAGAAGTTGGACTAGGTGATTCCCGGAGGTCTCTTCCAACCACAACCATTCTGTGAAACTGTGATTCTATGATTCTGTAATTCTCAGAGTAGATTTGTTATCTGAATTGCTGCCGACTTAGAAGGGAAAGCAAACATCACCCGCTTCTTCAATGCTGTTTTACTCTCTGTACTCCAACCACAACATCTCCTTCCTGGAAGCTCCTATTCTCATGTTATCATTTTTATCCCATTTAAAACTTGTTCTATTGTCAGTGTTACCAACCTCAATATTCTATTTGCTTGAGTGGTAGCCCTCGAGGCATGCAGTAGCAACCTGAAAATGCACTGCTCTTGCATTAGGATCTGCTTTAGTAATCAAGTTCAACTCAAAATAACACAGTAGCTAGAGAGGTACAGACGTCACTTGCACTCAGTTATAGTCATAGTTAGAAGGCAATTATTACAATCTTTTAATAATAAGTAATTAATGCCAGGGCCCATAGTTTTCCATGAGCCATAGTACGCTAAATGCACACTGTGCCTAGGTGAGCAGTTATTGTGAAAGAATACAATGGTCCAAAATAAGCCCATATTTAATGCAGGTGTTCAACTGGTATAAATAAGAATAGTTCCATCAGCGATAAAAGAATAATAAGCTAGACCCAAAATAAATCTCAGAGAAGAAATACTTTGGTGCTGAAGACAGGATTTTGAAAATTCATTCCATTGTCAAATTCTAGAAGCATTTACCTTTCATTAACATTTTTGCTTTGGACCCCATAACTGCCTGCCTATAAGTCTAAATTAGTGCAAAAGCAGGAGTTCCTGACAGGGAATATCTCCTGTTAATTCAGGCCTCCCTTCCACTTTAAAATCATGGAAGTCCATGCTCAAAGTCTGTCTAAGAATGTCAGCAATGCCAATATGAGTCGTGTAGGGTTCCCCAATGTCACTGCTGAGGCCAAACCCATCAAAAGTGTAAATTGCAAATGTAACTGTACGTTTTGCCAACCCATGTCCCACAAGACATGCAGAAGCCTGGCCATTACACACATTAATTCACTACCATAGAAAAAATATTGCTTTTTCAAATCTGAGAGTGTATCAAAGATGACATTTTATTCATGGCATCTTGCATGGCTTCTCTTTCAGTAGATTTAGAGGTTGTGTTTCAAGACTATTCAACTGGCAACAAAGCACCACCCAGACTCTTGCTCACTCTTATCCCCTCTGGTGAGATGGGGGGGAGAAAATACAGCAAAAGGATTGAGGGTCAAGACAAAGGACAGGGAGGGCTCAGTCACAAATTATGGCCACAGGCAAAAGATAGGCTCAATGTGAGGAAAAAAAATTGATTTCATTTAAAAAAAACCACCACTAATTCACCAAGTGAATCGGAGTAGGAGAGTGATAACTACAACTAGATCTTAAATACAACTCTTCCTCCCACCCCTCCTGCTTTCCTGGGGCTGGATCTGTTACCTTCTCCTTTCCAGCAGTGCAGGAAGTGGCAGCTGTGGTCAGTCCCGGTCCCTTCCATGTTGTTTCTATCACTCCTTTCTTCTCAGGGTGAAAACTCCTCACAGTGCTACCCTGCAACAACATGGCATCCATCCTGCAGGAGACAGCTCTCCATCAACTTCTTCAGCTCAGTGGAACCCTTCCATGAGCTGTAATCCTCACAGTGCTGAACCATCCCAGTGCAGGCCTCCTTCAGCGTCATGTCCTTCTTCAGGATCAGTTCATTGCTCCAGCTTGGGTCCCCCATAGGCTGCAGACAGGTTTCTGCCCCACCATTGATCTCTAAAGGTTGCAAGGGCTCAGTCTGACATCTCACCATGGGCCAAGGGAGAATGGCTGCTCCAAGGTCTCTCCCACTCTCCCACTCATTCCTCACAGACCTCCATGTCCAAAACGTTGTCTCTCTCTCTCTCTCTCTCTCCTGTCCCACTGCTCTCCAAAGCAAAAGAACACCCAAACCCAAAGGAAGTTGACTTTCAGATTTTCCCCTCTTAAATATATTACTGCAGAGGTGTTAATTTTCTCAGCCTCAGCCAGTGGCAATTTTGACTTTGAGCCAGGGAACTTCTGGAAGCTGTACCTGCCAGGCACAGCCCCAAAACTCACATTCACACATTCAGCACAAACAATTAAAGCCATTTTTACAAAGAGTGGTGACAAAACTTTTTTGTGAATTTCAGAGGAAAGACATAAAAAAAAGGGCTGAGGCTTGCTGTAAGTGCCACTGCTGTGTGACCAGGCCTGAAGGAATCATGCAAGGCACAAAAGGGAGAGAAGAAGGCACCTGTGGTCTTGCAGAAAAAGATGAAATTCTGATTTCAAATGACTGTCTGTCATCACAGACAGGATAAATGTCTTGACAGAACCTGCTGGTCTGTCCAGAATGTTTATTTTAACATTCTTGTCACAGACTCCTGGAGTGTTTATCTGTTTTATACAAAAATCACTGATTTCAGAAAACCAGTCCTGGGAGCTGGGACTAGAATCAAATGTTTCAGTTTTGCTATCCTATTTCTTCTGAATTTCTATCTGTTCAGTGATCCATTTTCAAGAGGAAAATATTGTAAATCATATATCCCATTTTTCTGGATAAGTGTTCAGCCTTTTGAGTTTATGAAATAAGATCCTGCCTCATCTTTTTTCCATTCCAACAATAATATTTAAATAGATCGTACAAGTACAGCAGAGAAGGAAAAAGAGATAAAGTCTTTATTCAGAATATATCTATAGCCCAGTACTTGATGCAATCTTGTAGGAAACATGCATTCCAGTTTTATGAAACACTAAAAGGATCTAAATAAAAGTTTGTCATACAATAAGTGGCTCTTTAATCAATGAACAAATGTGCAGAAGTTTGTTATTTTGTATTTTGTGTGAAGAGATTGGCTTGAATCCCTGCTTTCAGGACGTGTTCCCTTATGAATTCAGTGAGAAGCACAATACATACATCTTTACAAAGATGAGGCTTAAAGGAGACTCTTCTAAGTGCTCAATGAACCTCCAAGCTAAGAAGTCTGTAAATTCACTGGATTCAGTGCTTCTCTCTCCTCTTCCCTCAACTAAATCTGTGCACTCAAGCTCCTTAGTATAAAATGCCAGGTACCCAAGAAACTACTAAATAATGAAAAAAAAATGTATATTTAAAGATTTTGTGAACCACACTCTTTAAAAACTACTCCTTCTCCCTCCTGAGGCATAAGTAAAACACCTAGCTTGCAAAGAATATCTAGATATTTGGGGAATAAGAATTCTTTAAGTGAACCTTTGAATCTTTATAAAGCTGGCATTAGAACTATTAATATTTCCCAAAGCGTATTTCCATGTTTCAGTGTAGCGTTGGAGAGTGCATATATCTCTGTATACTTATGATGCATACCAAAATTGGTAAAAGTTACTAAACATTAAAATGAAATGTACTAGCTGCATATTCATAATGTAATGAAGGCACTCTCATTCGTCTGATTGACTAAAAAGGCTATCAAAGCCAGAAAATGGAGAAGAAAACAAAAGGGTTTTTTTTCCCTCTTCCATGGTTAATAATTATTCATTCTGAGAAGAACCAAGAAATAAAAACAAACAGAAAATTAAATTTTTTTTTTAATCTTCTTGACATCTTACTATATGTATGTTAAAAATATTCCATAAAGAAAAATCAGTAATATATAATTGGGAGACATTATTCCCTGCAGTCACGTTTCACTTATACAGTTGTACTTATCATCCAGTTATAAAGTCAGCAAATTATAAGTTTACTCTCATTAAAAGATCAGAAGTTATCATGACTTACAAAACACTTAACTGTCCACAACTATGGTTTTGTGGTTTACTGCAGTGAATAAAACCCTTGAAATTTCATTTGAGAGTGATGTCCGTAAAAAAGTCAGAAGCCAAAGACCATGGATTTGAAAGACTGAGGTCAGCCTTTCAAGTTTTACAAGGAGAAACAACCTTATGTCATATTTAGATGAAAAAAGAAAAAAAAAAATATTTCTGTATTACTCAGTTTTGATTTGCACACTTTTTTGGTAGAATTACTTTGAAACATTTTCCTAATATATATCCCCAGAAAAGGAATATGAAAGAAATCATAGAAAAAATATGATACAGTGATTTTTCTATATTTTCCACATTACTCAATATGCATTAACCACCAACATGGGTAAATGAGGACTAAAGATTTTAATGTAAAATATGGTAAGCAAAAAAACCAAACAAACACTACCAGTGGTTGTTCAAAGGGACCACTAGAAGATCTCCAATTCTGTAGAATTAATGTTCTGGTAATTAGTCAGGTTATTATCTACTCAGTAAATTGTAGTGGCCAAGCTGAAGTTTTAACATGCCCGCCTCAGTCAGTTGACACATATCAGTAGAGGTTGGGGAAATTTTGAAACACACATTGTATTTCCTACACATTTGGAGCTCACTAGACATATTTTGTGATCAGAAATATGAACAGGTATTCTGCAGTCTTCATATAGGTTAGTTTTTAGATAGAAATGCTGGTATGTATGAGAATGTTGTGTTGTACAGAAGTTGTAAAAGGATCATTTTGGAAAGGGTTCTGTTCAACAGCAAATGTAGAATGGGTCCCCTAAGACAATTAAGGGAGAAGGAGGTTTTCCTGAGTGGTATTTCTAATGTTTGTTAAGTCAAGTGATTTTGAAACAAAATCTAACTATATACAAAGACACAGAAGGCTGAGGTTAGCTAAGTCATTTTCCAGAGTTCATTTTGCTAAGACCTAAATTCCGTGAAATTGGAAGAGAGGCAATGTTCCAGCTCTCCCTCATTAATGAGATGTGAATAAACACCTTGATATCTATACTTTTGAATCTGCTAAAATGTACATATTTATTGACACTCTGCATTCATGTTGATTGTGCTCCAGGCTCTCTCTTTCATGTTTCTATTCCATTCTGAACGATTTTTTCCCTTTTTTTCTTTTTAGCATTTACTATCAAAACACATTACTTGTTCTTTGCTCTTGGGCAGAAGAACTTCTTGAAGTTAGAACCAACAATAAAGAAAAATCAGAATTAGAAATAAGGCTTGATGTTTTAATTACAGTTTTTCAAACAGTGAGGATATTAACAAAAACAAGACTTTGGGCAATAATTGTACTGAATACTTCATTATTGAACTTTAAAAAGAGAAAATCGACATTTTTTTCCTAAAATATAGACAAGCCTTGGCTACTTTTCTTAAAAATCAAGTCAGTTCAGGGAACTTCCACAATTTTTTTTTATGAATAAAGACAGATTTTATATATATATATATTTTTTTTAACATTTAAAATTCCAGTACTGATTCAGAAATCACTGTTTGGTCATATCACAGAATCACAGAATCATTACGGTTGGAAAGGACCCTCAAGATCATCTAGTCCAACTGATAGCCCTACACTACTCTTATCCCTAAATCAT